>CAKNXH010051065.1:0-20608 GCA_932178445.1 Andricus quercusramuli | reverse complement strand
ATTCGGTTTCGGTTTCGATTCCTTTGGAATAGAACCGAAGGGCTTATGATAAAGCCACCGAACGCGTCCTCGGGTTGCGGATAGAGGGTCCCTGTACCAAGGGTTTCTGCTGAATATGGTTACAATAATTAATAAGCAGTCGCGGAAAATTGTCCAGGGATGGTCCCGAAGGAATAACCCCCAAGCGAAGGCGTTAGAACCGTGCCGAAAGCTGAATGTCACCTGGGTGAGGTGTCTCTAACGGTGATTTTGGGAAATCGGCGACTCTCAGAGTATACAGCCTTATCCTTGCATGCGGGGCCCTACAAGGATGGACGAACCCTTTCCCTAGCTGCTCGTGGGAACAACAATGACAACACCAAACATAATTGTAGTAAGTGCGGTTCAAAACAATCGAACGCGCAGGGCTCCCGACAATGGGTCGGACAACAATGCCGACTACCCTACAGTTGGGGGAGCCAATCAAGACGGAGTCAATGCGATTGACCGGCGGACTCTTGTTACTTTTAAGTGGACGGATCAACTCAATGACGGCCTGCTGGAGTGCTACGATGCCAGTATTGTCCCTGAACGAGAAGGTTACATGGCACGACTGCATGCTCTGTGGTGCGAGAAACACCCAGAGCTCTCAGACTTTTCGCAACAACGTCTGCGAAACCATGCCGAGAACCTCCGGAAAAGAGATTATATAAGCGGAGTGCCTACTCAACCGCATCCAGAACAAGCCGGCAACAGAGAAAGAGAGGCGACACTAAGACCAACCGCTAACAGGCATCCAATAGCGGAAGAACGATGCTTCAGGACCCGGAGAAACATCAACATTCAGGTTTCTCCCAAGCCCAAAGATCTGACTGAATTGGATGATGAACTTCGTGGAGATTTTTCCGAAGAATCCGACCTCTGGACTATCAGTTGTGGTGTGTACAATGCAGCGAGAACTTTGGCAGATGCAAGCCGTAAAACAAAACCAACGGTTGATCATAAGACCAAAAGAAGAATGCATCAACTCAGCACAAAGATAGGCTGGGCTAGACAGTACGCGTCCCGCATTCAGTGTGTGATTGACTACATAACATCTGGCAGGAATTTCACTGCCAAGGTTCGACGGTTCGCGCGCGAACTGCGGATCCGTCATCACACAATCAACAAATCAAAGCTAATGACCATCAGACAGCATATTGTTGACAGAATACGAATACTATCTAACGCTAGGAGAAGTCTAGAGCGGAGAGAGAGGTGGGTCAGAGAAAATCAACAATTTTCATCTGATCCATCTAAACTCTTCCAAGACCCTCCAATTACTGTCGACCATCCGCCCAAACCAGAGGAGGTCGAAGCATTTTGGAGAGAAGTCTATGAGGTCCAGCATCCACTTCAAGAAGACTCAAAGAACATAAATAGCTTCAAGGAGCTGTGCAATGCCCTCATAACACCTGAGGAAGAATGCCCACCTATCACTACCGAGGAGGTGAAAAACGTATTAAGAGGCATGAAGAACTTTCCCGCTTCGGGACCAGATGGTGTCAAGACCTTCTGGTGGAAGAAGTTTCCTTCTACCCACCAGCATCTGGCCCGAATTTTCACCTCATATCTAAAGTCGGAAGAGCCTATTCCGGAGTGGTTGGTGGAAGGGCGCACAGTGCTCCTGCCTAAGACGGGCAACTTAGCTGACCCTAAGAATTACAGGCCAATAACGTGTCTGAACACACTGTATAAGATCTTCACAGCCATCCTAAATGATAGGATTCTTCGGACAATTGAACCTGTGTGGCGAGAGATGTATGAACAACGTGGCTCGAAGAAAGGCGTAGCAGGGTGTCGGGAGAACCTGCTCATGGATAGATGTGTCTGTAAAGATGCAGCATCCTATCAACGATCTCTATCGATGGCATGGATAGATTACCGAAAAGCTTTTGATTCAACCTCCCATAGACTTATCATCTGTCTGTTGGAAAGCTTAAAGGTTCATCCACACATCGTGAGATGCATAGAGAGATTAATGCCGCTTTGGAAAACCAGATTTACCATCTTATCTGGAAAATATCGTGTGATCACTAACAGTATCACCTTTCAGAGAGGTGTGTTTCAGGGCGATACCATGAGCCCCCTCCTCTTTTGCCTCACATTATTGCCACTATCTCTCGCACTTCGCCATTCCGAAGGGTACCTCTGGGGCAAACCTGGAAATCGAAAGCATAAGGTAACTCATGTATTTTACATGGATGATCTTAAGCTCTATGCTAGAAATCAAGAGAAACTACATCAAGCTCTAAAAATTGTCACAGAGTACACTCAAGAGATTGGAATGGAGTTCGGGTTAGAGAAATTCGCCAAGGTTAATTTGAAGAAAGGAAAACTTAACGGCATCCCCGAAGATCCTGAACTCGTTGACAGAAGCGCTATACGACACCTTTGCGCTGGAGAGACCTATACATACCTGGGCGTGCCACAAAGCCGCATTCAGGACGTAACATCTATAAAGGATACTCTCCGATGCAGATACAAACGTCTCCTCCGACAGATATGGTCTTCCGAACTGTCGGCGAGGAACAAAGTATCTGCAACGAACATGCTTGCTGTCCTAGTAGTACTCTATTCATTTGGAGTAGTTCCATGGACGAAGGACGAGCTGAGATCCCTCGATATCGGGTCCCGAAAGGTCATGCACATGAACAAAAGCATGCACCTTAAGTCTTCTGTTCCACGACTTTACATCTCAGGCCGTCAAGGTGGTCGTGGAATACTGAATCTTGGATGTCTTCACAACAGGATTATTCTGGGTACAGCACATATTGTCGCAAATGGACAAGATCCTCTTCTTAAAATGGTGAGAAAACACGAAGAAGTAGGCAAAGGGGCGTTTCTTTACAAAGCAGCAGAAGAGGCTGCTGAAACACTCGGCCTTGACTTCAATATCAGGGGTGAGCGAAATTCATCAAATCTTATCCATCTTGAATACACACTCCTGAAGGCCCGGATTAAGAAAGCACAGGAGAAAAACTTCCGCGAAGAGCGCCTCGACAAGAAGATGCACGGCATCTTCCACAAAAATGTGGAAGATCAGTCGATGTCGTATGAGCTGACGTTTGCTTTCCTTAGATCACCCGGATTGAAGTCGGGCACAGAGTGCTTCATTTTGGCATGTCAAGATGGTGTCATTTCCACTCTAGCATACCGTCGCCACATTTTGAGCCAAGATATTCCCGATGATAGCTGCAGAGCGTGTCATGAACACCCCGAGCATCTAGGACACATACTATCTAGTTGTCCAGCTCATGCGGGAACAACCTACATCCAAAGGCACAATGCGACACTGAGAGTGCTTTATTACCATCTTGTCACTCTTACGGCATTAGCCCAAATACCTCTCCGCTGAACGCCCCTAGAGAAATAGAGTCAATTGTCGAGAATGAGAAGTGCCGCATATATTGGAACTTCATATTCTCGACAATTGTTTCTGTTGCGCACTCGAGGCCTGACATGGTTCTTCTTGACTTCGAGAAACAAACCATGTTCGTTATCGAATTTTCGGCACCAGCGGACAAAAACGTCACAGCGAAGGAGAAAGAAAAGAAAGAAAGGTATAAAGACCTTATGAGGGAGTTGCGACGGTTATACCCGGAATATTCTGTTAAGCTAATCGTCCTGATCATTGGCGCTTTCGGAGGTGCCAAGGTTTCACTTGTTAATAGCCTGCGTGTCAACAAAATACTGAGACACTTGCAGGGAGAATGCAGAAGGCGGTCGTCCTTGGGTCGCTCCGTGTCCTCAGGGTGCACGAGACTTTAGCCGGATCATCGTATTGAGTTCGCGCAGACTGTAGCCACCCATCTCACGGTCGTGAGCCGTGGATACAGTCAATAGCCCCCAGTAGAACCGCGGTAAAATACACCTATGGCCACGTCTCACATCCGTGAGATGGGTGGTCACAGGGCACGACGAAATCACAACGACAGGCCCGCGAAACCATCGTGTGTCTTGAGGACACGAAGCGACCCAAGGATGACAGCTTTCTGCATCCATCTCGCAAGTGCCTTGGCATATTTTTGGCAAGCGGGTATGGCTTTAAGGTTACGAACCAGTGATAATTTAGCACCTCCGAGAGCACCTATCACAAGGACAATTACTCGTACCGAATATTTTGGGTACAGTCGTTGCAGCTCTCTTTTAACGTCTTGATACCTCTCCTCTTTTTCTTTCTCCTTTGCAGTGATGTTGTATTCGGACAGAGCCGAGAATTCGATCACGAATATCTTTCGTTTCTCGAAGTCTTGGAGAACAATGTCAGGCCTCGAGTGCGCAACGTAGACTGCTGCCCGAAAATCGTAGTTCCAGAAAATCTGGCACTTCTCGTTTCGGACAATTGACACTATATCCCTTGGAGCGTTCGGCAGGGCAGGGTCGCGACCAACACCGTAAGAGCGACAAAGGTGGTAATAAAGTACTCTTAGGGCCGCATTATGTCTATAGATATACGTTGTTCCTGCATGGGTCGGACACCCCGATAGTATGTGTTGTAGGTACTCAGCGTGTGCATGACACGCTCTGCACCTATCACTGGGAACTTCTTGACATAAAATGCGGGCGCGGTATGCTAAGGTGGAGATTACACCGTCCTGGCATGCGAAAATAAAGCCCTCTGTACCTGAATTGAGCCCTGATGATTTGAGGAAAGCAAAAGTTTGCTCCTTTGACAAGGATTCTTTTTCTACATTTCTGTGAAAGTTTCCGTGCATATGCTTGTCGAGTAGCTCTTGGTGTAATTTTCTAACCTCTGCTTTCTTTACTTCGGCTTTTAGACGTGAAGCATCTAGATGGAGTAATGCGCTTTCCTCACTTCTGATGTTGAAATTCAGGCCAAGGGTCTCGGCAGCTTGCTCCGCGGCTTTGTAAAGGAACGCTTCTTTGCCAATCATCTCGTGGTTTCTGACCATCTTTAGGAGAGGATCTCTGCCATTCGCAACGATGTAAGCTGTACTTAAAACAATTCGGTTATGAAGACACTGGAGATTCAGAAGTCCGCATCCACCTTCACGGCGTGAAATGTATAATCGCGGAACTGACGAATTGATATGCAAGCTTTTATGCATATGCATGATCTCACGCGTGGTGACATCAAGGGCCTTAAGCTCGTTCTTCGTCCATTGAACCACCCCAAACGAGTAGAGTAGAACCGGGACGGCAAGCATGTTAGTCGCAGATACCTTGTTCAACGCCGACAGATTGGAAGACCAAATCTGTCGAAGAAGATGCTTGTATCTGCTTCGGAGAGATTCCTTCACTGATGTTACGTCCTGAATGCGGCTTTGAGGCACGCCCAGGTATGTATAGGTCTCTCCAGTGTTAAGATGTCTAATAACACTTATATCCACAAGCTCAGGGTCCTTGGGAACGCCAGTAATCTTTCCTTTCTTCAAATGAATTTTGGCACACTTGTCCAAACCAAAGTCCATCCCAATCTCTCCTGTGTAGTTCTTGACGATATTTATAGCAGTTTGAAGTTTGCTTTTACCAGCGGCATAGATCTTCAGGTCATCCATATAAAATACATGAGTGACCTTATGCTCACGCTGATTAGTGTCGCCACAGAGGTATCCAGGAGAATTTCGTAGTGCGAGAGATAGAGGCAGAAGTATGATGCAAAAAAGCAAAGGGCTCATACTATCCCCTTGCAAGACACCCCTCTGGAAGGTGACCTTGTTCGTCGCCAGACGATGATTCCTAGATGAGATGGTAAATCTAGTTTTCCAAAGAGGCATCAATCTCTCTATGCATCTCACTATGTGTGGATGTACCTTCAAGCTTTCCAACAGACAGATGATAAGTCTATGAGAGGTTGAATCGAAAGCTTTCCGGTAGTCAATCCAGGCCATTGACAGGACGCGCTGATGGGCGGCAGCGTCTTTACAGACACACCTGTCAATTAGCAGGTTCTCTCGACAGCCTGCTACACCTTTTTTAGAGCCTCGTTGTTCGTACATCTCTCGCCATACAGGCTCAATTTGTCGAACGAACCTGTTGTTTAGAACAGCTGTAAAGATCTTATACAGTGTGCTTAAACAAGTTATTGGCCTGTAATTCTCTGGTCTGGAAAAGTTTCCTTTTTTCGGTAGGAGTATAGTGCGTCCCAACACCAGCCACTGCGGAATGGGCGTCTCCGACTTTAAATATGAGGTGAATATACGGGCCAAAAGTTGGTGTATAGAAGTAAACTTCTTCCACCAAAAGTTCTTGATAAAATCTGGTCCAGCACCGGAAAAGTTCTTAGTGCCTCTAAGTGCTTTTTTCACCTCTTCGGGAGTGACTGATGGGCACTCCTCCTCAGATTTTATGAGGCTGTCGCAAAACTCCTTGAAGCGGATTATATTTTCAGTATCTTCTTTGAACTCTAGTGTTTTCGGGATCTTGTACACCTCTCTCCAAAAAGTCTCTACCTCCTTGGGCTTGGGTGGATTTTTTACAAAAACAGGGGGATCACTGAAGAGGCGTGATGGGTCAGCAAGAAACTGTTGATTCTCCCTGTTTCATCTCTCCCTCTTCTGTATCCTCCTCCTTGCGTCAGATAACAGCCTTATTTTGTCAACAATATGCTGTTTGATTGTCAGCAGCTTTGACTTGTTCAGTGTGTGATTCAAGGTCCTTAGTTCTTCACTGTAAAAAAAAGTATCATATCAAGGCCAGTTTTCGGTACTGAAACAGTCCTCCAAAAATATAGTCTCGGGTGGCTCCATTCTAATGCCACTTTATTTTGATGCCGCTAAACGACGTTTTAGTACTACTTTTTTGGATCAAAACAGGACTGAAGTTGGATCAAATTTCAATGACGTTCCGTAGCACATGGAAACGTCAAACCTCAGTGACGTTACGTAGTACATGGAAACGTGAAACGTCCGTGAACTGTCACTGTACTTCGTTCGTGTTGTTTCGATGGTTATATGGCTTTCGTCGTGTAGAGTTGTTACAAACTCTTAAAAATGGAGCAATAAAACGGTTTATTTATACAATTATTGTGAAAGTGGCCCTGTGGAGTTTTCTACCGGTGTTTTGATGTTTATTTATCACAATAATTATGCCGAAGTATATCAATCCTAGGTGAAATCAGGTTACAGAAGTGAGCTCGGAGAACCTGAATAAGAAAAATTAATATTTTCGTTGTGCCGGAAGACCCAACTTTCAAAGCTTTATGGCAAAAAGCTCTGATTCAGGAAAATTTTACGGTCAAAGCTGGCCAGTTCGTTCACACTAAGCATTTTTTGAAGGAAGACATTCTCCAGGAGAAAATCCTGAAAGGACCCGATGGCGCTATTTTGAGAAAGGTAAGTGATTTGTATTCACTGTAAAACTGAAATAAAAATTGAAAAATAAAACAAAAGTCAATTCATTCTTTTTCAATAAACTGTATTTATTAGGTATTTTCACTTAGTACTCGTTTAAAAAAGTAACATTAATTTAAGATTTTGGTCGCATGAATTGTTAAAGAAGAAAAATTGAGGTTAGTATCATACATTTTCTAGCCATCTAATTTAATCCTGAAATTAACGTCACTTTTTCTGTATCCTACTCAAATAAGACATTGGCTAGATTTACTTGGCACATATTTTCTATTCCGAAAGTTACTAAAAATATGAATAAATTGTGTTTGTTGTTGCACGTGCTGACGGGAAAACAAGCCGAATTTTTTTTTTCATGAGTAGTAAGTGAAAATACCTAATAATACAGTTTATTGAATAAAAAAAATTGCTTTGGTTTTATTTATAACTTTTCATTTCGATTTTACAGTAAATATATAATTATTCAACTTTAACGAAATAGTGCCATCGGGTGCTTTTAGGATTTTCTCGTGGAAAATGTCTTCCTTTAAAAAATGTTTACTGTAAACGAACTGCCCAGCTTTCACGGTAAATTTTTCCAGAATTAAAGTTTTTTGCCATAAAGCTTTAATAGCTGGGTCGTTCAAAACGTTGGAAACATTAATTTTTTTCACATTCGGGATCTTCGGGTTCTCCGAATTCACTTTTGTAACTCGATTTGCACCTCGGAATGATACACATCGCCATAATTAATTCGATAAACATAAAAACACTAGTGGAAAACTCCACCAGGCCATTTTCACAATCATTGTTTAATGTACATATTACATTACAGGTCAAATTTGGTCAAAAATTAAGAAAGAGGAACTGCGTTGATTGCAAATCCGCACTATTTTATTCTGCAAGCGACGAAAGTGTAAGTCAAATCCAAACTAATCATCCAGTGGCAAAATTAATCACGTTAGATCAAAATTACAATCTCCAATACCCGAATTTTAAACTCTTTGATTTTATAAAATCAATCGAAAATTCATTTTCTCTGCATTGCAAGCAAAGTCATCTTTTTTACTTAGTCTTGAATGATTTGTCTAAAATCAAGTTTTACTTTTCTTGTGCAGGACACGGGAAAGAAGTTTTGGCCTGCACTTTTCACTTATATTTGCAGAATAGAATGCGACATTTTTTTTTAATTTCTTTAGCTGATTCCAAAAAAGGCTAATATGAAGAAAAAGAAATTAGCGATATTAGCTGAAACCTAATTCTAATTCGTAATTTATTAAAGACTTCGAAAAATAACTTTCGATTAACTTGAGTGTTGCCAAAGATGAAAATATTCGTTAACGGTCTTCCTTTAAGAATTCTTTGAAATAGAAAATTTTTTTAATGTACATCAAACAGGTTTGACTTCCTTAAGCTATTAAAATTTCTAAATCAAGCTAACTCCTTTTTTTCTACAAAAAATGACTCCAAAACTCAAGTCTAATATTTTAAATTCGACTTATTCGAACAAGTCGAATTTCGAAGATTTGTCTTGAATTTTGAATCCATTTTTTACAATAAAAAAGTTATTTTGATTTTAAAAATTTGTAATAATTGAGAGAAATCAAGGCGGTTCGATGTACAGTTACATTTGTCTCTATTTCGAAAAATACCAATATTCTAAGCGTTCTTGAATTTGTATTAAAAATTCGAAAAAACGACTGCACGGCTCTAATAAAAATGCTAAAATATTTTAGCTTGGTTAGAAAGTCTATTTGATTTTAAAAATTTGACATTTAAGATTTCGTTATTTGTAATAGAAAATATTTCATAATGTATCATCTTACTTGTTTGTAATATAAAGATATAATAATTACATTATATGGGTTATTCTCCACGCAGAGGGCACTATCGAAAAAACTAAATTGAAAAAAAAACATTTTTTTAGACCTTTGAAAAGCCATCCGGGTATCTCCCATTTCAGTTCTTAACCCTACTTCCCCGAGGAAGATGTGATTTGAACACCTAGACTACCAGGATTAACCATTCAAACAGTAAGACCTTTGGAAGAACATCCACCTCATTACTTTTCAATCATTGCAATATGAATTTTTCAATACTGAATAATAACTCAAAATGACGTTATAAATTTTTGTAACTTTTACAATTCAAAAAATAATTCTACGCATCATTTTCGATTTAACCGTTTCAAACGTAGAACAAAATTTAAACAATGGAGAATTCTCATATAAGCATGAAGTTGAAAGCAATTAAAACAATACTCCGTGTGCATCATTTTAGTTCTCTAGTACGTACCATTCTGCAATCTGAAGTTAGCAAAGTAAAATAGTACGAACGATGGCATCAAAACAAGACGATTTGGTATTATAACAGGGCGCTAAAAAAGTGATGCTCAATTCAAATGGAACCATAGTTTTTACAGTGTTGAAATAGTATGGTTAAATTTAAATTTAAGAAGAAACACGTAACCAAGAGCAATGATTTTTCAACGAAACAGTTAAATTTTCAACCAAAAGAGATATATTGTCAACGAAAAATGTAATAGTTGGTACTTCAACCAAAACCGATTTTAATTAGCAGTTAATTTTTCAACCAAAAAGAATACTTTTCGAAAAACATTGTTTCATTTTCAACAAACTAGATTAATCTTCACCCGAATAGTTGAATTTTTGACCAAAAGCATGAATTTTCTACCAAAAAATACAGATTTTCAAGGAAATAGTTGGAGTGTCAAGTAAAAATAATAAATTATTAACCAAAAGTGAAATGGTCACATTTCCACTTCCAAAAATTAATAGTTTACCAGAAAAAAATTTCAACAATGTTGTTCATTTTTCAATCAAAGAGATGAATTTTTAACTGAAATTTTGCATATACGCAGTCAAAAAAAAATTTTTATTTTGAAAAAAAGTAATATTTTACTATTACTATTTCCTAAAAAATAACAGAATTTTCAACGAAAATATTCTTAAATCAAATCAAGAACCTTCAACCAGGAAACTGAATTATAAAAAAATAGTCCTACTTTCAATCAAGTAGTTGAATTGTCAAACAAGAAGGCTAATTTTCTACGAAAACGTTTTTTTAACGGAATGCATGAATTTTCAAACAAATTGTTCAATTTCTAACAAAGAAAAAAATTTTTGACTGAAAAAGTGACTTCTCAAGTATAAAAGATGAATATCTAATAAACTAGCTGTGAATTCAATCTCAAGTGTTTCCACTTTGTATTTCTAAGCATATGATGCTCATTTCACAATCACTTTGCTTCCCGTGAGCAAATGTATTTGCTTCCTCATAGAGGAAGCATTAGTTATTCTTTTCAATAATAAACAAATCAAAGTCTTCGTTTCGATCAATTTAAACATAGAAATTTACAAAAAATACAAAATTACAAAATAATACAATTTTCTAACTATAAAAACAAATCAGACAAATTAAATTTTGTATTCTAAATGATAATTTTTCGATCTGGAAAAGGGAAGGGAAAAGTTAGCTAGCATTAACGAATTATTGGACGTCACTGGTCCCACCTCTGCGCACCGAACACATAGGGTGATACCACTCCTTACTATTCCTTCGTGGCATTACCAAGGCTTCCTTACTCTTCATTGAAATGTATCGATGTTATAGGTCAATCGATTCGTCTCGAATCAACACATCTTTTGTGTTCTAGCATCAACTTTGAATTATGTCAATGAAAAAAGTTTTACTATAAAAAACAGATTTTCAAAATATATAAATTACCATAACTTTATTACTTTTTAATAAAATGTATTCATATTACAGATCAATCGAGTCGTCTCGAACCAAGGAATCTTTTATATTCTTGCCTTAACTATGAATTCTGCTAATGAAAAAATTTTTGTAATGAAAAACCGATTTTTACAATATTATTGAGTGCTAACAAAAAGGTAATGAATGTTTTTAGAAATCCTTAAGTCAGTTTCAAGATATTAGTAATGAAAATAAACCCTCTGAATTTCATCAATTTATCTGCAACCGTTTTCAAGTTATCGTGTTCACAAAAAAGGGTGACATCCGTTAAAGTTTCAGTTGAAAAATGGAAGTTTTCAGCAAAAAAAAACACACGAATTATCAACCAAATATTCAAATTAGTTTCTTTTTTGGTTGAAAATTAATTTTTGAAAAATTAAACGTAAATTTAGACGTAAACCTATCTTACTTTTTTGATTGAAAATTTGAAAGAAAATTATCTCTACGATTGAAAATTTAACTATTTTATTGAAAAATCGCTGCTTCTTGGTTAAAAATTTATTTTGAAAATTAAAACTTTGGCTATGTCTAGTCGTCCCGAAAAATTAGGGGGGTTCGACCAATATTATTTATGTGGCCAGTCTCAGGGGTCCCGGTAACAGATACCTAGCCTCACCGCACTCTCCCCCCTCCAATACACTTACGACCAGTCTGGCAGCCCAAAGAATATGTATGCAAAATTTGGTGCCGATTGGTCAGCAACTGTGAATTTGAATAAGCAATTAAGCATCATACGTTTTAGGCCACTTATTATTATTATTATACCATTAAGCCATTTCTCTTTCGGGGTAGGCGTGACTTGCTCAGTTGGAAAAGCTAGTGAACAAAATTGTTAGGTATGGTTCCCCACTTGGGCCCATTAGTATCTAGGGTCTTTGTTTCAGGCATCATTCACTCTATTGTCACTCTGTTTAAAAACTATTTGTCGCCACACTTTTCTGTCCTGGCATACTACTCTAGCTTCTTTCACGGCCATGCATTTTTTCATGCAGGCTCTTGTATTTCTATGGCTTCTTATGTCTCTTCGGATGAGTGTCTCATTCACAGATTCTAACCATTCCTTCGGCGGTCTACCTCTGGCCATTCTGCCATTTACTTTACCTTTATACACTTGCTTCGTCAGTCGTTCATCTTTCATTCTTTAAAGATGTCCGAACCACCTTAGCTGATTTCTTTCCCATATGTCAACTAGTGTGTCTCCTGTACCACATTCTTCGAGGATTGTCTCGTTTCGGACTTTGTCCATCAGTGTTTCCCACATATTATGCGCAGGGGTTTCATGCCGATCGCGTTGATTTTACTTCTGCCCTTTTCTTGACAGGTCCATATCTCGCTACCGTATAGAACAGTCGGTACGAATATAGAATTTTATTTTTAGCCATTTTAGCTTTTTTTGATATGTTTTTATTTGTGACGATGGACCCTGCTCTACCGATAACCTGCTTACCCTTATTTATGCGCCTATCTAACTCCCCATCTATTTTTCCGTTGTTAGTGAATAGACTACCTAGATATACGTACTTGTCAACTTGTTCTAATCTATCATCATTTAGGACAATGTTGCATGATTATATATATACATATATTAGATACAATATATATATATATATAGAGGAAGTGTCTACGTGTACCGATATTTTGGTACAAATCTCCGAACTACGACTTTGGCTATTTGTACTCCGTATACCTATTCATTTTGAGGTGAAAACTCCAAGAAACTATGAGAATGTCATGTTTTTCCGCTTAAATTCAGTAAATAATAAGAAATTTCTAAAAAGCTTGAAAAAGAAGTTGTTGTTCTCCTGGAAATATACCTTTCATGTAATATATAGTTTTTCTGAAATAACAATATTTTATCTGGCATCCTACCCCTTTCCAAAGTCTTATGAGGGGGGGGGGGCACTCATGTGACTGGTTACAGAAGTAATGTTTGTCAACTTGTAATGTTTGTCCCTTTCCAACGTCTTGTGAGAGGCGGGAAGGCACCCCTGTGACTGGTTACAGCAATAATGTTGGTCAAACCCCTACCCCCTTTACAACGTCTTATGGAGGGGACCTCTGTGACTGGTCACCAAAATATTGTAGCTCACATCCTCACCCTTTTCCAACGTCTCGTGGGGGGCGGGAAGACACCTCTGTGGCTGGTCACAGAATTAATGTAGGTGACATTCATACCCCTTCTCAACACCTAAGGGCGGGGGGCGTTAGTCAAAGGTATCAGCTTTTCGAAAGTTTATCCCCGAAATTTCGGTACAAATAGCCAAAGTTATATCTGGGAGCTATTCGTACCGACATTTCGGTACCCGTAGACACGGTCATATATATATATATATATATATATATGGGACGTTCCATGTCAACCGGATCAGTGCTATGCCCAAAATTTGGGGTAGTTGAAAAAATCCACTAGTGGCTCATTTAAAAGCTAAGGAGGTCTACTTTCAAATATTGAGTGCACCTTTGCAACATCCAATATGACAACTCCAATATGGTGCCTGAGAGCTCTCAATTTCTGTGAAAAAATTTTAAAGACGCACCTAAATTAAAATTTAGTCCATATATAAAGTGCTATATACGCTTTTAGACATATTTTGTCCCTCTTAGCACGAATGCGGTGTTAGAATTTAGCTATAACATCACATTTTTTTCCTAACCTCAAAAAAACGAGTAAAAACCAGTAAAAATGTGCGAAAGTGAACGTTAAATAAACAGAAACCTGTATTTTTTAAATTCTTCTCTTCTTCTATGAACAGATGGATCCACTAAATCCGAATCCACCTCCGCAATTAAGCTGACGCGCCTCGGCTGTTTCTAACCTAAAAAAATCAATATTTTTTATGAAATAATATTTTTTTAATTAAGTAGATTTATGCCAAATTTGATGTGTGAGGGTTATTGGAATCGTTTATCATGAATCTGAAGACAAGTCTGCAAAATTTAAGATGGCGGATCCAACATGGTGGACATTTTCGAAAATCAAGCTAATAATCCCTCCACGGAATGACTTATAGAACCATATAGGAAAAAGTCTATGTGGAAAAAGTCGGTTATTGTCACGAAAAACTGCTACCAGATGCGTATAGAACCTGCATTTCTATATGGATCTCTACCCAGCAAGAAAGAAAGTTTTTATACGAATTGAATTGAAAAGACAAGGACACCCTGCAAATCCCGCTATGCGACAATGACGGATTGGACCTATGTGTCAATGCATGTAAATTCGTGAAGACGGTATTTCAATTGTAAATCTTTCTATACGTATAAATACGGTGCAAAGTCTAAAGTCAGCGAATATACTTCAATGCATCATCACGCAACCGCTTCAACATTGGTCAATGCGTCTGAATTCTTGAGACTAAAATACCGACTTGAATTCGCCGCAATGCGTCACGGCGAATTTCAGCAAGTGTTGAGTTATACAATTTAATCCGTAACAGGAAAACCAACGTGCAGGGCGTATAGAATTTATTGTAAATGTTTAGTAAATTGTCTCGTAGCTCAGTGGCGGGTACTCTGGACTGATACACGAGGGATCGCTGTTTCAAGTCTCGACGCATGCACTTTTTATTAATTTTTTTTTCTGATTGACCTCGACCACGCATTCAATTCGCGCTGTGTCAATTCATCTAAATGCGTTTCAATGCGTCCGAACGAATCAGAAAACGGGATTCACACGCATTACAAAAATGTTAATTCGCCCCAATCCGTATCAATTCTTTCTTTTTTGCTGGGTATGGAATTACCTACAGCCGCCGAGGGTATTTCTATATGTCTCTGATGGTATTTCCACTTAGCTTTGGAGAATGCCTATTTGGCCCCTGGGTCTATATGGATCTATACGGCATTACCATTAGTAGCTGAGGTGGTTTCTATGGGTTTCTAGTGATATTTTCACTTACTTTTGGAGATTGCCTCATTGGCCCTTATAGACCCCTGAGTCGCTATATGCATGTATAATGAATTATTAACAGCCACTGAGCTGGTTTCTATGAGTTTCTGGTGGTATTCTTACTTGATTTGAGGGAATGGCTCATTGGTCCCCGTAGACCCCAGGGTCTATATGGGTCTTTACGGAATTACCATTTGTAGCTGATGTGGTTTTTTATGGGTATCTGGTGGTATTTTCACTTGATTCGAAGGAATAGCTTATTGGTCCTCATAGACCCTGGGGTCTATATGGATCTATACGGAATTACCATAGGTAGATGAGCTGGTTTCTATGGCTTTCTAGTGGTATTTTCACTTAGATTTGGAGATTGAATCATTGGCCCTTATAGACCGGAATATACATATAGAACCTGTTAGAATTAGTGTTTGAAATTCCATATAGAATACATTTTTGTAAATTTGTATAGATTTGTCGGGACATAGCGAGATATCTTAAAAATCCTATAAGAAATCTCCATATAGAAACTAGTAGAATTTCTGTTTGGAATTCCATATAGATTACGTATAAGTAGAATCCATATAGATCCGTATAGAGATCGGGACATAGCGAGATGTCTTAAAAATCACGTAGGAAATCTCGATATAGAAACTAGTTGAATTTCTGTTTGGAATTCCATATAGTTTACATATTGCTCACATCCATATAGATCCATATAGAGGTTAGGACACAGCGCAATGTTTGAAAAATCCTGTTCGAAATATACATATAGAACCTAGTAGAATTTCTGTTTGGAATTCCATATAGATTAGATATTGGTTACATCCATATAGATCCATATAGAGGTCGAGACATAACGAGATGTCTTAAAAATCCTGTAAGAAATCTGCATATAGAAACCAGTAGAATTTTTGTTTGGTATTCCATATAGATTACATATTGGTAACATCCATATAGATCCATATAGAGGACTGGACATAGCGATATGTCTTAAAAATCCTGTAAGAAATCTCCATATAGAAACTAGTAGAATTTCTATTTGAAATTCCATATAGATTACATATTGGTCACATCCATATAGATCCGTATAGAGGTCGGGACATAGCGAGATGTCTTAAAAATACTGTAAGGAATCTCCATATAGAAACTAGTTTTATTTCTGTTTGGCATTCCATATAGATTACATATTGGTAACATCCATATAGATCCGTATAGAGGTCGGGAAATAGCGCGATGTCTGAAAAATCATATTTGGAACATCCGTATAGATACTCACAGAAACAGGGGTTCTTTTTGGAATTACATATAGAAACCATTTAAAGTTCTATTTGGAATTCCGTATAGAATACAATATTGCAACATCCATATAGATCCGTATAGATTTCCTATGTGGCTAAATCTCCCTAAGTGGCACTACTATTTGAAACGACCAGAAACTTATAGAAACTCATAGAAATTCTATATGGATCTATAGGATATTTGAAGGAGGGATGCCAAAAGACCCCGCACACATCTATGGAAAATGTGGTCCCGGTCAAATTGGCTGAAACGGTGGTACAATGTAGTTCATAATATCCTGATCCAATAAAGTCCTTAGACTCTGGGTCCAAAAAACGCCAAGTTTCGAGATAAGAGGGACCAAATGTCACTTTTCATGTACGCAAGAGGAAGTCCACGGACCCTTTAGGACATAGCATGAAATGATATATCACATGACATGACACATGAAATAACATGTCACATGAATTGACATGACACATGATATGTCATGACACATGACATGACAGGACAATGACATGTCATGACACATGACAAAACATGACGCATGCTATGATACATGACATGACATGACGTGACATGACACATGACGTGACATGACACATGAAATGGCATGACACGACATATAACATAACATGACTAATGACATGACATGACGCATGAAATGACATGACACATGAAATTACATGACACATGACATAACACACGACATGACACCCGACATGGCACACTGCATGACACACTACATATACATGACACACTACATGACACACTACATGACACACGACATCACACACGACATGGCACACGACATGACATACGACATGACACACGACATGGCACACGACATGAGTCACGACATGACACATGACCAAATATCCTGTTCAAATAAAGTCCAGAGACTCTGGGTTAAAAAAACGCCTGTTTTCGAGATGGGAGGCACCAAATGTTACTTTTCATTGACGCAAAAATAGGTCCACGGACCTTTTAGGACATAGCATGAAATGATATGTCACATGATATGACATGACACATGACATGACATGACACACGACATGACATAACATGACACATGACATGACATGACACATGGCATAAAATGACATGACATAACACATGACATGACACATAAGATGACACACGACATGGCACGCGATTCGACACACAACATGACACACGATATGACACATGACATGGCACATAAAATGACACGACTCATGACACGAAACATAGAATGACACACGTGAAATGTCGCGTGACGCATGATATGAAACGCGACATGAAACACGACATGAAACACGACATGTCACACGACATGACACACGACATGACATACGACTTGAAACACACGGAAAAAAGGGGATCGTTAGAAGAACTCTCGAAACCACTAGTTCTAACTATTTTAAATTGAACCCGCAGCTTTTCGTCGTGAATTTTGTTAAAATTACTATTTTTTGTTCAGGTATGTTAAACTGACTCTTTAAAAGAGTAGGATGAACAATTGCAAATAGTAGGATGCACTGCACCACTTGGTAACCATCAATACTCAGCGAGAAGAAGTTACTATTTCGTGTAGTAAGCGAGGGGCCGTCCACTCTAGAATCGATTCTACGTGAGCATAATTATTTCGTCAATTAGATCACGATTCCTGTGATTCCATTCGTGAAGCATAGTCCGGTTTGATTCTGAGCGTAAGGAAAGAAAAGAATCGAATCCAAACTCAGAAGATCGCACAGGGATCATTCTGACAGTTGCGCGCATTGAGTTGCATCAGGATGACTGATTTCTGTTGATTCCGCCTGAGTCCAGCTGATTCTTCATCGATTCCTTCGTTTCTCGACCACACTAGGGGAGCGTTTACATATTACGTAGCATTAAAAGTGGGAGGTCGGGGTTCGTGTTTCGTTACGATCTGTTATATGGAAGGGGGGGGGGTATTTTTAACCCGATTACATAACATGTTTAATTGCATGTATTTCTCAGGGTGGCCTGCTGGACTGGGAAACCAGGGAAACCCAGAAATGACCGGGAATTTTTCGGAGACTAGGAAAAAGGGGGAAAAGACAGGGAATTTATTTTGCGACTGGGAATTTTACAAATTTTTAAAAGAAAAATCTAACCATTCAATTGAAATATCACGAACTTCATGTCACATGATATATCATGAAATTTAAAATAAATTTGATTTCAACTTTTCTTTTAAGCGTTAAGTTCAATTGTTGGTTTTGTCAATTATGAAACCATTTTATGATATATATTATGGAGCATTTTTAAAATGCAGTTTTGAAGACTTAAACAATACAGAATGACAAGCGTTTCAAATTAATATTTGTTGAAAAAAAACTTCTGTAATTAAAAACTAATTAACAATTTCAAAAATGGAACTGTAGTTCAAGAATTCGAGATTGAATTGCATTTTTAATATTTTTTAACATTGAATAATTTACAGGTATTAACGTTATAAATTTGAACTATTTCCATTTAACTCAGTAGGCACACAAATATAAACGTCCGATTGAAAATTTATCAACTACTTTTAACCCTTTTATTAAATTAAAAATAATATTCAAATATTGTTTCAGTCTAAAATATTCCATTTTTAACCCATTTGAACTGAAATTTTTTAACTAAAGAAAATAACAATTTTTCAGTGACTTTACTTTCTGACTGTTCATTTAAAATAAACAATTTTAAAAATAGAATATTCATAACTAAACAATTTGAAACTGAATTGTTTGAAACAGAAAGCCTTGAATCTTCAAAATTTCGCAAAGCTAAATTCAAACTTTGAACGTCACAATGTTAATTTGAATTCTTCTATTTAAAAAACATTCTATTTTAAAGTAAAATTGTGTATTTAATGTACACAATAGTTAAACAATTATTTGAAACAGAATATAGATTTTTCATGATTTTCAGAATAAAATTTAGAAGCTTGTTAAGGAGTTTGACAGATTTTCAGGTAATAAAAAAATTGTCCTTAATTCCTGGGAAAATTAAAAATTCTTTTTTATTTTGATTAATTAATTTTAAGAGAAAATTTTTGGGAAGACTTTAAAACAAAAACAAAATTTAATGAAGACATGACAATTAAACAATGATTAATCCTCGTATGTGTAGCCTGCGTTCGACACTGCGCACTTGATGTGTTTTAACGCGTTGATCCCAAGCTAACTCAAGCTGACTCACCCGAGTCTGCACGGAATCGTAGCGATTCCGAGTGATCCTTGGCGATTCTCACTGATTCCCGGTGTTTCTTCTGAATCTTACTGATGAACGCATGTTTCAAACTTTCAGAATCGATCTCTAAGATTCTACCGAATCAAGCTGATTCACACATATTTCTGAAAAATCTGTTGAAGAGTGACTGATTCTGAATCGATTCTAAGTGAGGAAAATCACTGATTCCTCCAGTGAACGGCCCCTCGGTAGTAAGCTTTCCTTCTGTGAAGAGTAACTTTGCCGATTTCGCATCGTAACGCGTTTGTGTATATGAATATATGCACTGCACGCATTCTATACAAAACAAAAATGATGTAAAATGTCGATCGATTTGAGGAGGAAAAAAATTATGTTATATACGATTACTGCACGTAATTTACGATTATTCTTACACAATCGCACGCATAGAGTCTTACACATATAATCGCACGCTCAAACGCTTTGAAAAATCGCCCCCGCTGGGGAATCGAACCCTACCTGCCTACCTAAAACCTGTCCTAAAACCTAAATATAGCGCACGCCTTACAAGGAAGGTACTCCAGGTGTCCCTCGCCGATTTGATTGTCCCTGATATATGTTGTAGTACTCGAAAAACTAAGCGACACGTATTTTTTTTTATCTGCGGAAAAACACTTTAAGGGGGTGAAACAACCCCTCAAAGATAGGGGTCGCAAGTGTCGATTGTATAGTTTTGTGTAGAAAAACAAAACTGATTTCGGCCAAACCTACTGGGAAAGTTTCATCATGATGAAAGGTGACTAAGGTAATTTTCTCAAAAAAAAAATAAATTAATTAAGAGGGTGAACCACCCCTACATAGTTTTAAAATTGTGCTGAAAATTAATAAATTAACAGGAAAAAATTTGAAAAAAATATATTTTGCACTTGAGACCAAAATAAAGTTGACGTGTTTCGCAAAAAAAAAAATGGTAGAAAAATTAATGGGGGTAGCTACCCCTAGACACTTTTCATTTTATGTCTATGATAATATATACTTTTCATACACAAAAAAAATTGGGAAATTATTTTTATAACGAAGGAAGTTAAATAGAGTCCATCCAACATGAATACAAAAATTACGCGGGGGTAAACCACCCCTACATATTTTCAAAGTTGAGCTGGAAATTGCTAAATCC
>CAKNXH010051064.1:0-15420 GCA_932178445.1 Andricus quercusramuli | reverse complement strand
CCTTGGGTCGCTTCGTGTCCTCAAGACACACGAGGGTTTCGCCGGCCTGTCGTTGTGATTTCGTCGTGCCCTGTGACCACCCATCTCACGGATGTGAAACGTGGCCATAGGTGTATTTTACCGCGGTTTTACTGGGGGCTATTGACATTTTCTTTTTAGATGGCAGTTGCTCTTAGTGGTACCCTGAGGTGGTTGTTTAACTTTTTTTTAAATTATATATATATATATATATAATAACACCGTTGAATATATGTAAATGAGTTTTATTTTATCATAAAAAAAAACATATTTTATTTTTTTATATTCAAAATAATATTTACTTATCGTTGAAATGATATTTGAAACAATATACTGTTGACGTTAAAGATGTAGGGTACATGTCACGCCGAACAATTTTGTACCATTTTTTTCGTTCCTCACTGTTGGGTAAACATATAAATAATTTTCCTCTATTTTTTACAGCGGTTTTCTTATATTTAGGCAAAAAATACCAATGGTAGCGCTTTTTTCTTTCCGTTGTGATGAAAAAACATGAATTGCCCGGCTTATTTACTAGCTTTTGAAGGCGTCCTACGTCACATCAATATGGCGGAATGGGCGCGACAAATATTGGAATTTGAAATGTCTACACATTTTCCTCTTTTAAATATAAATTCGAAAAAGGTTTTTTTTTTAACAGTATAATAGTATTATTAGTGATTTTAGAGCATAAACTTTAATATGCAAAAATAAAAACAATCAGTGGATGACCCAGTATGTTAATTGCGAAGCGCACACTTGTGCATAATGGATAAGGTTCTCGGCCAATCACAGGCCTCCATTTCAATCCCCATGGTTCGAAAAGTGCGTAACGTTGAATTTTTATGCATTATGCAGCCTTCTTGTGCAACATGCAGGCTTGTAGCAGAAACTTTAAATTTTCGGCGGTAGCTTTGTAACCATTTTTAACCTCAAACACGTTTAAATAAACGTAAAAGAATGTTTTTTCACCACCAAACTCATGTGGCACCTGAAGGGAACTTACTATTATTGTTATTTTTAACAACAAGTATCTCG
Organism: Andricus quercusramuli; assembly: GCA_932178445.1. NCBI lineage: Eukaryota > Metazoa > Arthropoda > Insecta > Hymenoptera > Cynipidae > Andricus > Andricus quercusramuli. The sequence continues at coordinate 14,364 of CAKNXH010051064.1, read as the reverse complement.
TATACTTTAAGAGATATGTAAAAATGGATGTCATTTTTGAGTTCTGAGTACCGCATATATTACACTATATGTTATCCATAATATAAACTGATATAGATTATTACCTATCTCTTACGGCTTATGCGTAATAGCGCTTCCCCGCTTTCAACGCTCTAATGTTGTTGTGCCAAGGTAAAATTTCTTCCGCTTATAACTATTTATTATTGGACAGGAAGCTGAATCATGAAACGTTCAGTATACGTTTACCTACAGCCCTGCTCGTACCTCATAATACATTTTCGGTTATTCGGTACTTTATTCGGATAACTGTAGTGTATTGTGATATATTTTGTATTGTTGTTCTGAAAAAAAAAAAAAAAAATGTCAGTGTCAAAAAAAAAAAAAAAAGAAAAGCGTTTTCAGTGTCAGAGAAGTGCGAAATTTTAAGAAAATACGACCAAAATGCAAGTTTAAATCAAAAAGTGTTCGCGGCATAATTGGGAATTCCTGCGTCTACATTAAGAACAATCGTGAGTGATCGTAAAGACGTCGAAGACAATGCAGTTTTGGGTTCCGGTAAAAGAAGAAAAGTTAAGGCATTTTGTTTTAATGGTTCCATCAAGCTCGCGCAGTTGAAATTCCTGTGAATGGATCAATATTACAGACAGGAGAAAGCTTGAGAGATAGCTCGAGAAATTGGATTAGGAGATTTTACCCCATTCTCAAGGAGGCTTGATCGCTTTTGTAAACGTCATGGTATCGTTTATCTACAAATCATTGGTGAGGCGGAATCTGTTGATGAATCGGTTGTAATAACCTGGAACTCTCATACAGTGAAAGGACTTCTGCAGGGCTATACACTGGATTGCATCTACAGCGCAGTCGAATTTTGACTTTTTTTAAAATCTTGTGCCAGATAAATCCTTTACATTCAAAAATGAAGATTGTCATGGCGGAAAGTTAAGTCAAGAGAGACTGACTGTACTGTAGTGTGCAAATAGTGACGTTATTGATAAGTTGAGTCCCTTAGTCATTGGCAAGTCGACCAAGCCAAGGTGTTTTAAACATGTACGCTGCTTTCCATGTGAATGCTGATCACAGCGACATGCCTGGATGACGAATGACAGGTTCAAAAATGGGTTGTGAACTGGGATGAAAAACTTGTGACGCAGAAACGCAAAATATTCCTGTTTGTGGATAACTGCCCGGCCCACCCGAAGGAAGCGCCCTTAAAAACATCAGACTTGAGTTCCTTCCTCCTAATGCGACGAGCAAGCTGCAGTCTCTGGATCAAGGCGTAATCAAAGTCGTCAAACAGAAGTGTCGCAAGCGCATACTGAAAAAATTCTTCGACTTCATGGATGATCTAATTACGAAGCCTAAGATCAATGTTTTGGATGTCATGCACTAGTTCACAGCATCTTGGGAGGATATCCAACCAGAAATAATCCAAAATTGTTTCAGGAACGTTGGATTAGTAGCAGAGAACATTGAGATAGGCGAGGTAAACATCTGCTTTATACTGAAGCTAGGCTTATCTCCTCATTAATGCACTGTTAGAAATTTCTGCCAAAATGCATCTCTTTTACACTATTAATCACTTTGTATTTATGGAAAATTTCAAAACCGATGTTTCGTTTTTGTCTGTCAACTTTTTAAATAAAAGTTTTAAATATTTTGGAAATTTTCAACAGTATGCACAATTCTTTTTAAGAACCGTCTGCAATAATCGTTGACAATGACGAGACTCAGGTTTTGATGAACCGCTTTGGTTTCACCTTCGATCAATACGTAGCTCTGGATGACAATCTCATCACCACTGAAAATCGGTCTTTATCAGACATCATCATGTACTCGATTCAGAGTAAGGACGAAGATGGTGATGACGACGACGAACCACCTCCTCCTCCATCGAGGTCAGCTGCACTAGATGCGCTCTCTATCCTCAGAGGATATTTTACAAGTTCTTCAAACGAGTCGGAGGAATTCTTCAGTAGCATCCACAAAATGTAGAGTAAAATTATAAAAACAAAACATGACAAATTGCGGCAAAACATTTTACAGGATTTTTTCAACAATGACACCGTGGAGTAATAGTGTAGAGACCCGGGAGTAATAACCCGGGAACGTGCCTGGAACGTTTCGAAGGTGCCCGCGGAACGTTCCAGGGATGCTCTGTGCTATTAGTGAACTTGAATCCAAGATCGTTATATAATCTTTAAAAAATTCTGTTCCATAAAATAACAACCAAACGCATACGAAGAAGTTATTTCACATAAAATCACTTACTTTTATAACTATTATAATAATTGTCCACGAAAAACACTATTTGCAGTTCTCACGTCAAGACTTTGAGTTTGAGGTTACACACGCTGGTCGACGCTAGCCCGCTATCGTGCATGAGGAAGCAACTATATGCACAGCCGTGTGCATTGAAGCGCGTTGTCTTACACTGAATAAAATAATTTTTGGAACCAAGCAAATGCATTTACTTGAATCCTATTTCTTAGCATCAAGAAAATATTCCTTAACAGTAGTAATTTTTATTTAAATCAAATACATATCTTTTGTTGATCTAAGGAAACGAATTCTTTGGCTATATTGTCTTGATTCAAATAAATATTTCTCACATTTAAGGAAATAACTTTCTTGATTCAAAAGGTCTAGATTCGTTGAAATCTGATTTGTCGTCCAAATAAATATTTATTTGATTCAATGAGTTTGATTCTTTGAATTGATTCGGTCGCATTTTAATCAATTATCTATAATATTTGAATCCAGGCTTTAGGTTCATTTAAATCAAATAAATAATGATTTAATTCAAAATAATATTAATTGAATTAAACATATATTCATTTGTTACGAAGAGTTCATGAGTGTATACCAATGAAGCATTTATTTATATGAACAAGATATTGTGTTTACATAAATATTTATTTCTTTAATTGAAGGAAATATTTCATTTGCTTACTAAAATTAAATTATTCATAGCAAATAAACATTTATTCCAACGAAGTAATGATTTTTTTAAATCAAATATTTATTAATTTGGCGTAACTTTCTTCAATTGAACACTTCTTTAGATTAAAGAAATATGTTCCTAAATTCAATATCCATGTTTCTGATTTGAAGAAATATTTCTTTGGCATTTATGGTGAGTAGTTAAACTAGGGGAGTTCTGGGGCACCTCAGTCGGTAAAACAGTGCCGGCAACTCATCGGCAGCCGGTAACTCGATCGGTAAGGTAGGAAACTGACGTGTGATCATGACCCGGCCAACAAGGATGGTCCTTGCATTACCGACGTCGAAGTTTCTAGAGCTATTGCTTTTGAGGTTTTCCTCAAACTTTCTAGAAGCATCGATATTAAATGTAATCTCTGAGTACTTTACAGAAAAGATAAATTCTCAACTTAAAACTATAATGGTACATATTTAAAATTCAATGTCTCGAGCCTTCCAGACATGTCTTTGTAGACTTGGTGATCTCTGACGATTTTCTTTACAACGATTTTTCGAGAAGGCTCGAGACATAAAGAAAGAAGTATAGATACAAGATATGAGTTCTAGTGATTATGCTAGGAAACATCCATCGGTGGCTTCTAGACGGTTCGACACAGGAGCTGCCAACGGCGCTGGAAAACACATACTTACATTCTGGAAAGTTCGACCGCTCTTTCTGGAACTTAGGTAAAGTTATATAGGGCCGCGCAGTTGAGTTCTTCAACATTTAGTGGTGTGCTTCACGGGAATAGGCTTCTATGACACATGCGGATGCATACTACCGTTCGGTTGTAAATAGGGCTGCGCAGTTGAGTTATATGGTACATATAGCTGCGCAGTACATTTTTATGACACTTACGGATGCGCAGTAGTATTTTACAGTACATAGGGCTGCGGAGTATACTTCCATAGCATACGAGACTGTGAGGTATTATTCCAGGGGCTCTGTAACACGCTTCTATGCCAAGATAAATGTCGATTCTTCCAGAAATTGCTGTCTGGACGATATCTCTGAATATTTTCTATACATCGTAGTTTCTGGACAGGGTTATTGTTCGCGAGATTTCCTGCATCAAAATATGTAGGAACCTAATATATTCCAGAAAAATCAATAAAAGATTCTGTTAGGTTCTAAATGTATCGATATTGGATATAATCTTTACCTAAATTCGAGAAAGAATAATCGAAGTTTCTAGGAGGAGCTATTGCTTTTAAGATTCCTTGCTTCGAAGTATCTAGAAACTTATACTGCGGTGTGTAGAGTTGGGGGCGACGTCTAATAAAAGCTGGACTGGAGCGAAGCGCAGTCATTCCGTTTTCGAACTCAGTGTAAGAAACATCTAAAGTGAATAGTGAATATTGATCAAAAGAAATATAATTATAAACATTAGTGAAGTGAATAGTGTGTGTGTTTCTATGCATAGAACATTGTTGCATCATATGATGCAATATTGCGCAATTTCAAGAAACGAATTTTACGTATTTCTAGTTGTAGAACATTGTTGCATTATATGATGCATTATTGCGTAATTTCGAGAAACGAAATTTACGTGTTTCTAGGTGTACTGATTATACTGTAGAACTTTCTAGAACAATGTTGCATCATATATCAATACTGCAATACTGTGCAATTTTGAGAAACGAATTTTACGTGTTACAAGTTCTAAGGATTATAACGCTTTTTTATGTCATACAATACAAAAACAACACTTGAGATAAGTCACATGCCTTTTTTATTTATAGATATATGCTTGTTATTTCAGCACCTCTTCTATCTCTTATTTAGAAAGGTCAATTTTGCCTATTACGCGTTGAAGATTTAAAATATAAAAAAATAAACTAAATACAAAATAAATTTATTGAAATATTTCAAAATTTCAATCACCCACTAAAGCTACTTGTATTAGTAGATGCGTAAGGCTGGGTTCTGAACCAAAAAGTAAGACGGAGCCACTTTTACAAGACGGATTCTGGATATGTGTGTATTCTGTTCCTGCTAAACTAGTGATAACATGAACATCTACTTTATAGAACTCTTAAATCAACATTTAGTGATATAGAAATTTGATTAAATAATAATAAAAATCCTGAGTGAAGTATTGATTACCTATATTAAAATCCGCTATTATATATAACAGCTGGAAATCTTTTTTTTTTTTCTTAGAACCAACATTTAAAAAAAATTGTAGATAAATAAATCCATTTAAAGGGACAAGGATTTTGAATCTTAAGTTATCCTAAATCAAGTTAAATGGAAAATTAAAATGTATGCGGAAGAACGAGAAAGGATAGAGGATGAGGAGGATGAGGAGGGCACGATAAAGAATAGAGGGTGAGGAGAATGAGGAGAAGGATACGATAAATATTACAGTTAAGTCAAGTAGGTACTGAGAATATTAGATCCAATGATTATATGCTCTAAATCGTCTGTTAGAGGTTTTTAAAAGTTCTTTTGAGCTTCCTACACTTTCTTCTTGAAAAATTTGTGTGTATATGTGGCATTTGAATGTATAAATGAAAGAGCACATCGCCTTCCAAATAACAAAAAAAAACTAAGGAAACTGTAGGTAATGCCTTGTTCCTGCATCGCCACTCTCGGTGCTACCGTCTGCGTTGAGCATGATAAATCACGATCCTCATATGGGTAATTGTCAAATTGTAGGCAAATTTTAGCACCTTTAGTGGCAATCATATTATTATTAGGAATTAAATATTTCATAACGGAAATTGATGTTATCCCATGTAAAACTTTTAAACCCGAAAGGGGCAGTTATGAAAATAAGAAATAATAATGAATCCATGCGCACGCGCATATAATCAGTCGTACGCTGTTCTATCGTACCGTACGGTAATGATGCGAGGAAAATGTTAAAGTTCAACCTTTTTTAATGTTTATAAAAAAATAACAGATTTTAATTATAAAAAGTCACCTACTTATGAAAAAAAAAACAGCGGCAAGCAAGTAACGGAATGGTTTTTATAATTTTTTTCATCCCGAAAATGGTTTTTAACGCACGTACGGGAATGTCGTTTTTGTTGTCAAGATGAAATTTTCAGCTTTAATATCGGATTCACAAAAAAGACAGTTAATATTTTAAGCTAAATTTTATAAAATCTTGTATTAAACGATACGCCTAATATTTCTGTATTTATTACTCAACTGTAACTAAAATATTTTACTAGAAAAAAAAAAAACGTACGGTAATAACGTCTGAAATGGAAAAAATTGAGGGACAGACTTCAAGGCTTTTACAACATTATTTATTTGACTTAAGAAAGGTGCATACATTAAATTTATGTTCATGTGAAGTTTACAAACTTCATACGTTAAGCGTTTTTCAGGTTACTGTCTAAGAAAAAGGAGAAAATCAGTTTATCCTTGTGCAAAGTTTGGTTGGGACGCCGTACGGTAATGACGTTTCGGGTGTTCTTAAATTAAATTAACGTAAATAGGGAGAGGAATTAAAAAAAAAGAACTGACCATTTTGCAGAGGATGATAGTAACCCAGCTAACCTATTACTAGCGTGAAAAGTTCCTAAGTGATCACATGTTATGAGAGGAATTGTTACTTGTATATCAGCTTCCTAGCTGGTAACGGGATAATCACCGTAGTTTACTAGGGAGGCTTGTTTGCATCCGTTACCTGCCAAACTAGTAACATGGTGGTAACAGCCGGCAACGATCTTAAACTTCGTGCGCATGTGCAAGGAATAAGCATTCATTGGCTCCGTGATTTCCCGCATAATTTTAAAGTGAAAACTTAAATAGCTTTGACGTTAACTTTGCAATAACAAAATATGTTTCATTTTTGCATGTAGTACATACGTTTTTAAAATTATAATCAGCGGTTAGATTATCTAAATTACACCAAAAATTCATTAATTTAAAAATTAGTACAGAATATCTACGTAATTAACAGTAATTGTTATTTTATAAAATTAACTTGTTACGAAAAATAAGTACAAGGTGCTGGTTAATGTTGTGAGAAGATATTTTTAAAATAATGAAGAGTAATGGGAAAATGATTAAATTTATAATTTGTAATTATTCCCTTAATCTTTGGCTTGTGCTTATTTTTTGTAGAAATTTGCTAGGTTCACAGTAATTGTGATCTCTTATCAATGAAAAATCACTAATGTGGCAAGTACTGATGATAATATACGTATAACATTACAGCATTTGGCCTATTGAATGTGACTTTCAAATATAAGATAAAATTATTTTATCATGAATCTTTTTTTTTAATAGGCTTTTGTATTAAAAAATCTGATAATGAAAAAAGGCACTTTTCTGATATGAGTTAAAGTAATTGCTATATGTGGATATATTCAATAACAGGGGTTTCGAATCTCAAGACGATAATAAATTTATTATTCATTTATAATTTTCTGAAAAAGCAAAAGGCTGATCAGTCTAATTTGTAAAGCTTAAAATTTTGAGTCTGACGAATATAGAATTGGAAGATTCAAAATTAAAATATTATAAAAAAATAAAAGTTGTAGATTAAATATTCCTTGAGTGTTGGAATTCGGCAAGTTTTTACATTAAACAGTATCACATTTTTAAATAAAGCTGGTTTCAAATTGTAAATGTTTGAAATTATATACCAACATTTTAAATCAGTCAGAATGAAATAAAATCCAATTCATTGTTTGAAAACTAATTTGAAAATTAAAAATGTTTTTGTAGTCTTTGACATTTAAATTTTTTCTTAAATTAGTGTCATCAAATTGGTTGTAATAAGTGCAATTTCTGAAAGCACAACATTTTGAATCTGAATAATTTAAAATTAAAAGATTCAGAATTAAAATATTGAATACTAAAACTTCCTTCAAAATAGTGCAAAAACTAAACGTTGCTAATACATACATTTCAAAAGTTTGAAAACTTTCCTAAAAATTTTAAACAAAATGATTTTAGATTTAGGAAGATTTAGAGAAAAATATAAGCTTTTCAATAATTGTGAAAGGTTTCAAGGCTATGCAAAAAACCTTCTTGAGATTCCTGAAAAAATTTTAAATAATTTTTTATATTCTAAAATTGATTTAAAAAAAAATTTTCAACACATTTCAAAAGGTTTCTGAGAATATCGAAAAAAATATGGCAGATTTTAATGCAATTTTATTGATTTTTTTAAATTTCAAGAAAAATTTGAGTCAGTTTCAAATATAATTACGAATTTTAGAAGTTTTCGAAAGATTACAAATATTCTAAACTTGAAAAGGTATCTGAAAATGTATAAAATAATTTTAAATTCTAAATTATATCATGTGAAGCAATTTTAAGCTAGAAATATTAAAGAGTTGCACGTTTAACATTCTTTTTAACTAAACACTTTTCAAATTCAAGTTTAACTTAGAAAGTACATTATATTTTTAATAGTTCCAAATAAATATTAATGAATGATTGAATTTCTGTTCAATTCTTATTCATACATAAAAATTTGTTTTTGCTTTGAAATATTTTAAAATATTTCCTGTAAATTATTTTTTTCGAATAAAAAATAATTTTTCGAGGAATATTAAGGAAAAAATTTGATTATCTTAAAACCTTTTAAAATCCTTTAAAAATGTTGTGAATTGTGGTTTTCAAACCTTCGCGCCTCTTGTATGTGTGAATCGCATGCGCTACTAATGCGCAACCGCATCTTCTATACGTTGGAACTTGTAACTAGTTAGTCTTGTGTTTGCCTTCGTGAAATAAACTGCTTTTAGAGAACGTCTCTCTTTTAATTTTCTTTTTGCACCAAATGTTTCATTAGGTTATGGGCCCAGTGCGTTGTTAGGTTGGTGTTTAACGAAAAAGTAAAGCTGGTAAATGAATAGTTAATACGCGTGCAAGGCGTAATACAGAAGTCCGCGTGAGGCGTAATACGTGGTCGACGCGCGCGAGTGCCAAGCCGTGTAAGTGAAAATGGCCGATCTCGTTTCAAAGTTGAAGAGCTGGAGGAAAGACGACGCGAAAGCCATGTATTTCATCTCGTCGACGATGGAACCTGCTCATGTCGAAAGCGTCCTGACATGCAAGTCGAGCCACGAGATGTGGACGAAGTTGGCTCTGGTACATGAGCAGAAATCAGAGACCAACAAACTCATCATGATGCAGCGCTTCCATGAATACAAAATGGAGTCGAACGATACGATAACTCAGCACGTATCGAAAGTGCAAAACATGGCCGCACAGCTGAGTGACGTCGGTGAGGCAGTTTCCGACGTAGCGATAATGGCTAAAATTTTGGCAAGCCTGCCTTCCAGATTCAACGCCCTAAAGACTGCATGGGACAGCGTTGAACCCGAGCAGCAAACACTGGAGAATCTCCAGGAAAGATTGCTGAAAGAAGAAACGAGATCACTGGCAGATGACGGCGCGATATCGGCTTTTGCAACAGCAACACATGGCGCGAAAAAGTTCGAGAAGAAAGGAGCAAAAGATTGGGCAAACATCGAGTGTTTTTCGTGCCACAAAAAAGGACATTATGCCTGGAAATGTCCAAACAAGAAGAAAAAGAAAGCAGAGAAGAAAAATGACGAGAGGAAGGGCCAATCGGACGATTGTGCGTTCGTCACTACCGATGCAAAAGAAGAAAATTTTCTTTACTTAGCCGAGCGTTTCGACAAGACGGACATCAGTGACGTGTGGCTTCTCGACAGTGGTGCCTCTAGGCACATTTCTTTCAGACGTGAATGGTTCACAGATTTCTTCGCTACCTCTGGTGAGTATGTCATGCTTGGCGACAATGGTGCATGTGAAGTGCGCGGCTCGGGAACTATAAAAATCCGGAAATTCGTAAACAACGAGTGGACTTATTCGACGATAGAAAATGTGCCGTACGTCCCGAAATTTCGAAAGAATTTATTTTCGGTCGGAGTGTGCGCGGCGCGAGGTTTCGATGTGACTTTCTCCGAAAATCGCGTAGTGATTTCGAGATGCGGAAAAGTGGTCGCTGAAGGTGCCAAACAGGCGAATGCGATTTATCGCATGTTTTTCGCGGTGCCACTCGCTCAGGGAAACTGCGCAACCGAGATAAACATGAGTGAATCGTCGGCTGATCTGAAATTATGGCACGAGCGTTTCGGCCACGCTGGAAAGAACACCATCAAAAGAATGATTTCTGACGGTTTCATTGACGGAATCAAGGTAACCGGTACGGACGATTTTTTCTGTGAGCCATGTCAGTTCGGTAAGGCGCATCGTCTCCCTTTTCAAAAATCGGTTAATCGTAAACAATGGCGTGTCGGCGAGTGTTTTCATATCGATGTATGCGGGCCCATGTCGGTCGAATCCTTGGGCGGCGCGAGATACTTCATCGTTTTCGTGGATGACGCCTCCGGATATAAAACCGTATACTTCGTGCGGTCGAAAGATCAAGTCGTGGAGAAATATCGCGAATTTGCGATCCAAGTAAAAAACAAATTTGATAGGTCGATGAAAGTTCTGCGAAGTGATAACGGGCTAGAATATGTGAACGCCGATTTTAAAAGTTACCTAGCACAGGAAGGCATCGAGATGACAAATTCAGCTCCGTACACTCCCGAACAGAATGGTAAATCAGAGCGAGCGAGTCGAACCATTGTAGAGGCAGCAAGAACGATGATGAAAGCCAAGGATCTCCCGATTTTCCTTTGGGCCGAAGCCGTGTACCTACAAAACCGGGTCGTATCCAGATCTCATCCAGAGAAAACACCATTCGAGTTTTGGAACGGTGAGAAACCTAAAGTTGACCATCTCCGTGTTTTTGGGAGTACCGTATATACGCATATCCCGAAGCAATTTCGAAAGAAATTCGACGCGAAGTCGAAAAAACTCGTAATGGTCGGGTATCAAGGAAATTCGAGCAATTTCAGAGTTTACGATCCGGCGAGCAAGAAAATAACCGTCTCCAGAGATGTTGTTTTCAACGAGAAAACAACTGGTGTCAGTTTTTCGTCGAAATGTTTTGATGATGAGTTCGTCCTGCCGTGCACTGAAGAGACAAATAGAAACGAGTCGGTTTCTATCGACGGCGACGACGACGCAGATTTTAGGGGTTTCGTCGAGGAGAGACCACGGGACAGCGAGCGTGAAAACGGAGCAGAGGCGGAACTGAGTGCGACACAAGAGCAGCCGAAAAATATGCGAGGCCAGTATCATCTTCGCGAGAGAAGCAATCTCAAAACAACGAAGCGATATCAGGCGAACGTGGCGGAATATCCGTCGCTTTCGTACGAGGAAGCTATCAGCGGGTCCGAATCCAGCGAATGGAAACAGGCGATTAAGGCAGAGATCGACTCGCATCGCGAAAATCGCACGTGGGAATTCGTTCCTCGAACTCCCGAAATGAAACTTATTGATTCCAAGTGGGTGTTTAAAGTTCTCCGAGATGAAAGAGGCAATCCAGTGAAACATAAGGCCCGGCTATGCGCTCGAGGTTTCCGTCAGATCGAGGGACTCGATTACAAGGAAACTTTCGCCCCCGTTATTCGATACGATTCCCTTCGACTTTTTCTCGCACTCGTCACGCATTTGGACCTCGAATTGATGCAGTTCGACATCAAAACAGCGTTTCTCTACGGGGATCTCCAGGAGGAGATCTTTATGGAAGTGCCAGAGGGGATTCGCAGTGCTGCAAGTAAAAACAACGTGTGCCGTTTGTTAAAAGCGTGGTATGGTTTGAAACAGGCTGCGCGGTGTTGGAACGCGAAGTTCACGTGTGCTCTGAAAGAATTGGGGCTCGAGCAGTGCGCGAGTGAAAAGTGTATTTTCCGCGGTTTTGTGAACAACGATGAAGTTATTGTTGCGCTTTTTGTTGATGACGGATTAGCTGCGTCAAAATCGCAAAAATCATTGAATATCGTAATTGACGCATTGAGTGAATCGTTTGAGATCAAGCTGGGTGATTCAGCTTGTTTTGTCGGGGTCGAATTCGAGCGTGACAGAAGTAAGAAAAGAATGTTTGTTCATCAATGTTCGTATGCGTTAAAAGTTGTAAACTAATTCAGAATGGAGAGTGCAAGCCCAGTATGTATCCCCGCGGATCCAAACCAGATTTTATGTAAAGTAAAAGAGGGAAAAACGATCGAAAATGTGTCTTATCGTGAGGCCGTCGGTTCTTTGATGTTTCTTGCTGTAGTGTCGCGCCCCGACATCGCATATGCTGTAAATAACGTGAGCAAATTCCTTGAAAGTCATGACGCGAGTCATTGGAACGCTGTTAAAAGAATAATCAAATACGTGTCAGGTTCGATCGATTTTGGTATTGTTTACGGAGCAACAAGTGACAACTTTGTTTTGACAGGATTCACCGATTCTGATTTTGCTGGAGATGTCGACACACGACGTTCGACAACTGGGTTTGCTTTCTTTTTATGCAACGGAGTCGTCACTTGGTGCTGTCAAAGACAAAAAAAGATCACACTCAGTACTACGGAGGCCGAGTACATCGCGGCAGCATTGGCCGCGCGCGAGGCGGTATGGCTGCGACAAGTTTTGAAGGATCTCTCGCGCGAACAAATGAATGTGACTTGCTTGTTTGTTGACAATCAAAGCGCAATTCGATTGATGAAAAATCCAGAGTTTCACAAGCGAACGAAACATATTGATATAAAGTTTCATTACGTTTGAGAATTAGTTGAGAGAAAAGAATTGGTTCCGAAATTCGTGTCAACAGACGAGCAATGCGCCGATCTGTTCACAAAAGCGTTCCCAAGATCCAGATTTTCTTTTTTGTGTGAGCGTCTTGGGATGAAGACCAAGAAACAATATTTTGGCGTGTGTGAGCAATAAGTGAGTTTCTTTTGCTTAATTCTAGTTTGTATTTTTGTTTTATTTTACGCGAAGTTTTCAAGCAGGGAAGGGTCTTGTGAATTGTGCTTTTCAAACCTTCGCGCCTCTTGTATGTGTGAATCGCATGCGCTACTAATGCGCAACCGCATCTTCTATACGTTGGAACTTGTAACTAGTTAGTCTTGTGTTTGCCTTCGTGAAATAAACAGCTTTTAGAGAACGTCTCTCTTTTAATTTTCTTTTTGCACCAAATGTTTCATTAAAAAATACTTCAACATTTTGTACCGAAATCTTCAAAAATCTACATTTTATTTTAAATTTTCTGAAATCTTTTCAGATTTCAAATTTACGAAATGTTTTCTTAAAATTAATTTTTCAAACTAAAAAATAATTTTCCATTTTCCTGGGAATCTCGAAAACTTTTTTTTAATACCTTTCACAATTCCTAATTGTCCCATCCTAACATTTTTGCAAGAGTATTAACAAACTAATATCTTTGGTATTAATAATTTTTATTTCGAAATGCTGTATATTTTGAGGTTAATCTATGATTGAACGCAGTAATGATTAAACTTTTTTGTATAGAAAAAATTAATTAGAATACAAATATTTCACTTAATTATTTGAAATCTAATATTTAATTTTTATTTAAACATGTACACTTTGGTTCTAACCTCTAATGTAATTTCTTTTCCGTAAGGGTTCAGCTGATAAATATTGGTATTTCCTTGATAAAAGATATGTTCACATATTACTTCACTTTCCTCAAAATCATTTATCATTTAATTATGTCCCTTTCCAACATTTTTGCAAGAGTATAATTAATTATAATTCCGAAACGCTGTATATTTTGAGATTAAGCTGCCATTGCATGTTGCGTTTCCAAACATCACTTTGTTACAAGCATGTGATTACTCTGGCGGGATAATGTTACCTGCTCCGCTTGTAACATGTTATTGCTTTGAGTGGGAAATATGTTGTCACTGGGTGACCATCATGGAAGTCACTAGTGATTGGTTTTCTGAATCTTGTTACAAGTATGTGACGACTCAGACTAGTAACTGTGTTAGCTGGGAAGTGTTTATTAAAAAAAAAAAAAATCAGCACGAGTTTCTAAGTTAATGTTATATTACTGGGACTTCAAGTTGGCCTTCAATTTGACAATTACCCATATAAGATTGACTTTATGCTAGTTTTAAATCAACATTTAGTAATGAATAAATCTAATTTAATAATAATAAAAATGCTTGGTGAAGTATTAATGGTATTAAAGTCTGCTTTTATATAACAGCTGTAAATTAATATTTTCTTAGAACCAACATTTAATTGTCTTTGAATAAGTTCAGTTAAACAGATAAGTATTTCAGGTTAAAAGAATCATGAACATACTGTTGATTCATCTATGTCAACTTAGTAAACGAAGACTTAGCTTCATTACATTATAGTTGTAACCACGTTTCTCCTGCTAAATCTTAATTTATCCTCAATTAAATAAAATATTAAAGCGTGGAAGAAGGGGATGGAATTCATGAGAATGTTGCTGAATTTGGTTGATTGTGGGCAATATTTTTTTCAATTTTTGTATCTCGTTGACGTGTGAAGTTACACCAGAGAGTCACAAC
>CAKNXH010051062.1:33385-43401 GCA_932178445.1 Andricus quercusramuli | reverse complement strand
CAAAATTTGTTTTTGTATATTTTATTCGGAATAGTCAATATTAGGTGTATCGAGTTGATCCTGAAAATTTGTCTACAGAATTAGCTATAGAATACGAATAAGAAATTAGTTTTTGAAATTCGCCCAGATAAGTCTGTTTTGTAGGGTCCCAAATAAACCCCGTAAGTGAAAAATTGGGTATTGCGAGTTTCTGGCCCTGACCATTATTTTTTTGAGGTTTCTTTTGGTAAACACTGTTTCTAATAAATAAAATATTGCTTCATTGTGATAATTTGATGAAAAATAAATTGTTCAACCAATTAATTATTGTTTATAGCCAGTTTATCTTAGAATGGAGTTGAAAAGTCGCAGTTTTATCTAATTTTTGTAACTGGCTCTGAACTTTTCAGTTAGAGCGAGGCAATACTCAATTGAATTCAACAGAAATAATTGTTTAAACCATTTAATATTTAAAATAATATTCTCTTAGAATAATCCTAGAATATTGCAGTCTATTCTAAAATTTTCGACTTTTGGTTCACTTTCAAATTATAGTAGGGTCATAATTAAATCAAGTTAACAAACATAATTGTTCAAACAATTCATTATTATTTTTAATGATATTCTTTTTGAATAATGTCATAAAGTTGCGGTTTTTTCTGGAATTTTCAACTCTTCTTCTACTTTTCGCTTAGAGTATGGTAATAGTGACTGAAATTGAACAAAAATAATTTTTTAAACAAATAATTATTCTCTTTAACTATCTTGCCCTATAATAATGCTAGATAGTTGCAATTTTTTCTGAAATGTTTTGACTTTTTGTCTACATTTTACTTAGTGAGATCATAATGTAAGTTAATAAACATAATTGTTCATACAATTTATTATGGTTTATAACTATTATCTCTTAGAGAAATGCTAGAAAAATATTCTCTTCATTGTTTATTTATTATTTGTTCATAACTGAAAAGCCGAAGCAAAGTTGAAAATTGAAGAAAAACCCGCAAGTTTCTAGCAATGATCTAACAGAAGATAGTATTCAACAATAATAAATTGTTTAAACAATTATGTTCGTCAACTTGCTTTATTTATCATCTCACTCTAATTATAAAATTCGGAAAAACCGCGACTTTCTAACTGTATTCTAAGAGAAAATTGCTAAAAGCAATAATAATTTATTAAAACAATGCATGTAAACGTCTAATTATCAGTGAGAAGTAGCATTTTATGTATTAGAAACGCTTTGTTTAAAAAATCCGCAAAAAAATCATAATTAGCGCCAGAAACTCGCAAACCCCAATTTTTCACTTATAGGCTGTTTTTGGGTCCCTATAAAACAAACATATGGGGGAGGTATTCGGAAACTAATTATTTATTCGTATTCTGTAGCTAATTGTGAAGAGCAATGTTGAGTTTCAACTCAATTCACCTAATATTGACGATTCTGACATCGGAAAATGTAAAAATCTAAATAGATTGGTTCAGAATCACCCACAAATCTGTATATCATTTTTTTTAAACGCATTCAATTATTTTTTTGGATTTGAACAAATTTGGGTCCCGTTTTCCTGAATCTTCGGATTTCTTTTTAGAAACACATAAAGAAGTAAAAAAATATTCACCTCGATATTCACTAATATTTTTTTGGACTTCTTGCTTTGTATCATGAAGCTTATGTTTTCATGAAAAACCATATTCTCATACAATTCACAGCTCCTTTTGGCTCCGTAGCTTTTGAACACTAATAATATCCATATTTTCATCAAATATGATATAAATCCACGTGAACAGAGGAGCCAGGGGTAGAAGGTTCGTCAAAAGTCCACGCTTGTCCACGAGGAGTGGGGCGGGTAAAAAATTGTCCACGTGGTATATGGATGGCCCCCTCGAAGTCATTTGAATTCTCCTGAAGTAACTTGAAATCTCTCGGAATATCTGAAGCCATTTGCATTCACATGAAGTCACTTGAATTCACTTGAAGTCACTTGAATTCTCCTGAATTCTCCTGAAGTCACTTGAAATCTCCTGAAATATCTGAAGTCATTTGAATTCACATGAATTCACGTGAAGTCACTTGAAATCACTTGAATTCACTTGAAGTCACTTGAATTCTCCTGAAGTCACTTGAAATCTCCAGAAATATCCGAAGTCATTTGAATTCACATGAAGTCCCGTGAAGTCACTTGAAGTCACGTGAATTCGCATGAAGTCACTTGAATTCTCCTGAAGTCACTTGAATTCTCCTGTAGTCACTTGAAATCTCCTGAAATATCTGAAGTCATTTGAATTCACATGAAGTCACGTGAAGTCACTTGAAGTCACGTGAATTCGCATGAAGTCACTTGAATTCTTCTGAAGTCACTTGAATTCTCCTGAAGTCACTTGAAATCTCCTGAAGTCAGTGAAATCTTCTGAAGTCACTGAAATATCCTGAAGTCTCTTGAAGTCAAAAGTAGGTGTACACCCAGTCGGTCGAGTTGTCAACCCCTCGCTCTCCAACTTACAACCTAGCACGCTTTCTCGCCAAAAAACTTAAGCCTTTCACAGGAAACTCTATCACACACATCCAAAACTCTTTTGACTTCATCAGAAAAATACAAAAGATTCACATTCAACCCCAAGACATCCTAGTAAGTTTCGACGTAGTCTCTCTCTTTACAAAAGTACCAATCTCTGATACAATCGATATTATTAAATCCTTTACAAACTTCCCCTCTAATCTCACACCTTTAATAGAACACTGTCTCACTAATACCTATTTCTCTTTCAATAATCAATTCTACGAACAAACCTCAGGACCAGCAATGGAATCTCCAATCTCACCTGTAATAGCCAACATTTTTATGGAAAATCTAGAAACTAAAATCTTTAACAAATCAAAGCTTAAACCGGAATTTTGGTGCCGTTACGTTGACGACACTTTTGTCATCTGGAGACATGGACTAGACGAACTAAACAAATTTTTCGATTTCATCAATCAAATACACCCTAATATCAAGTTCACTATGGAAATTGAACAAAACGGAAAATTACCCTTTTTGGACGTACTTGTTTGTAAAAGATCCGATAACACATTAGGACATGAAGTTTACAGAAAACCCACGCATACAAACAGATACCTGCATGCCTCCTCCCACCACCACCCATCTCAAAAGCAATCGGTCATCAATTCCCTTGTATACAGAGCTGTCTCCATAACAGAGAAAGATAACTTACAAAAGGAATTACAAAATGTTAAACAAATCCTAATACAAAACGATTACACAAACATACAAATTAATAAAGCAATAAGAAAATACACTCAAGAAAACAAGTCAACACAACCTACTAAAGAAAAAGAGAGAAAAACAACCACCATCCTACCCTACATTTAAGGTATCACGGAACAAATAGGAAGAATTCTCAACAAACACAACATCCAAACTATATTTAAACCACCTGCAAAAATAGGACAACTTCTAAACAACCCTAAAGATAAAAAGGAACCTTTCAGTGATCCGGGAGTTTATCAAATCCCTTGTTCTTGTGGTAAAGTCTATATTGGAGAAACCGGGAGGGCGGTAAGTCAACGTGTAAAGGAACATGAGAGTAAAGTTAGGCATAAACATTTCACACAATCAGCAGTAGCTGAGCATCATATCGAAACAGGACATAGTATTTTATTTGACAAAACAACCGTCATCGCCAAAACGTCCAATAAATTTCCAAGAAAACATAGAGAAGCAATCGAAATCTTGAAACACCCTAATAACATCAATAGGGACAATGGATATAATACCAATCCGATTTGGCTTTCCGTCCTCCCGGATTTAAAAAAAAAAGACTTGATTGGCCAATCAAGTCCAGCCAGTCCCCACCATGGGCGCTCTGGCCAATCACAGGCATCGTAGAGAATACATATATAAGAACAACATAACCTGAAACTTCAGTTTCAGGTCAGCCCTGAAGAAGTGGACTGCAATGTTCACGAAACGTCGGCAACATTCATAGTTGCGCACACGATTGAAACCCGAAAAATCTTTGAATTTTAAATTTAAATTTATTATAATGAATCTTCGTGAAAGTATTAAATCTAGTGTGTCTCCTGTACCACATTCTTCGAGGATTATCTCGTTTCGGACTCTGTTCATCAGTGTTTTCCCGCATATTATGCGCAGAGGTTTCATGCCGATCGCGTTGATTTTACTCCCGTCCTTTTCTCGACAACCCAGAAAAAAAGAAAGAATTGATACGGATTGGGGCGAATTAACATTTTTGTAATGCGCGTGAATCCCGTTTTCTGATTCGTTCGAACGCATTGAGACTCATTTATATGAATTGAGAGAGCACGAATTGAATGCGTGTGAATTCGTATGAATGCGTGGTCGAGGTCAATCAGAAAAAAATTAATAAAAAGTGCATGCGTCGAGACTTGAAATAGCGATCCCTCGTGTGTCAGTCCAGAGTACCCGCCACTGAGCTACGAGACAATTGACTAAACATTTACTATAAATTCTATATGCCCTGCACGTTGGTTTTCCTGTTACGGATTAAATTGTATGAATCAACACTGGCTGAAATTCGCCGTGACGCTTTGGGGCGAATTCAAGTGTGTATTTTACTCTCACGAATTCAGACGCATTGACCAATGTTGAAGCGTTTGCGTGCTGACGCATTGAAGGGTATTCGCTGACTTTAGACTTTTGCACTGTATTTGTACGTATATAGAGATTCAAAATTGAAATACCGTCTTCACGAATTTACATGCATTGACATATAGGTCCAATGCGTCATTGTCGCAAAGCGGGATTTGCAGGTTGTCTTAGTCTTTTCAATTCAATTCGTATCAATACTTTCTTTTTTGCTGGGAGTTCCATGTCTCGCTACCGTATAGTACAGTAGGTATGAATATAGAATTATGTATGGACATTTTAGCTTTTTTTTATATGTTTTTATTTGTGAGGATAGACCCTGCTCTACCTATAACATGCTTACCCTTATTCATGCGCCTATCTAACTCCCCATCTATTTTTCCGTCGTTAGTGAATAGACTACCTAGATATACGTACTTGTCAACTTGTTCTAATCTCTCATCATTTAGGACAATGTTGCAAATTGTTTTCTCACTTTTACCCTCAAACACCATGATTTTCTTTTTATTCACGTTAATTTTGAGGCCCATGTTCTTCATGCTTGTATTAAGTTTATTCAACATTCTTTGCAAGTCCTCGACTGATTCTGCCATAAAAATTTTGTCATCTGCGAAAGCTTACCCATGTACCTTGACGGTTTCGAGATCTACATCTTCTTCGTCGAAGAGGGCAGTTCTTAGACACTTATCCATGAATATGATAAATAGACACGAGGACATAGCGCATGCTTGTTTCACGCCTTGCATAATATCGAACCAGTAACTCAGTTTCCCATTTACCCTGACACTCGCTTTGCTACCTGTATATATTGTTTTCATTGCTTGTAGGAGCCCTCCATTTACTCCAAACTCTTTAAGGACTTCCCAAAGTTTACTTCTATTTACCTTGTCAAATGCTTTTTCTGGGTCATTAAATGCACAGAAAACTTTCTTTCCTACTCTCAGGCTTTTTTCTGTGATCTGTCTTAGGCTAAATATCTGATATCTGATCTGTACATGATCTTCCTGGCATAAATCCACTTTGGACTTCCCATATCTTCTCTTCTGTAATTTCCATTAACCTACAAATAAGTATTTTTGAGTATATTTTACTTACGGTACTTAGTAGGCTAATACCTCTGTAATTACTGCAGTTGCTTTTATCTCCCTTTCTTTTATATATTGGTACGATAATCGCCTTTCTCCAATCGTCTGGGACTTCTCCTGTCTCGAAACATAAATCTATCAATTTGCACAACCTGTGCGGTATGTACTCGCCACCGTATTTAAGCATTTCAGCGCTAATACTGTCTATACCAGCAGCCTTACCGTTTTTCAAGTTCTTAATTATATCTCTGACCTCAGTGACACAGACTTTTTCAATTGGGTTTTCTAATGCATTATATTCTATGTCGTAGTTTTGTTGCCCTATATCTTCACCTCCTAAAAGACTCTTTAAAAGAGTCTTTTAAAGCGTCCACTATCCCGTCTATATCATGTAGCATTGCACCTTTGCTGTTTCTCATGCTAACAAACTCTGTACTTTTACTTTCCTTCAACTGTTTATGTAATAGTTTCATAATTCCTTCAAACCAGTTTTTTATTTTGTTCTCTTCTTCTGTTTTGGTTTTCTCTTTACTCTCTTTGACTAGTCGTTTAATTTTCCTCTTTTTGTGTTTGTAATCATTTTTGCGTCTATTTCTCTCCTCATCGCTAAGACCTGTCATGTTCAGCGTTTTATTGTGCGCTTCTTCCTTTTCTTTTTGGGCTGCCTCAATTTCATCGTTCCACCACGCATCGCCAGACTTTCTTCCTACCACCGCCGTACCACACACTTCAATCGCAGTTTCAGCAATGGTATCCCGTAATAAAGTCCATGCGCCCTCTATATCTTTATTGCTTTCTAGCGGCTCATGTTTATATTGTACTCCCAACTATCACATGAGAAAGGAAACCGAGAGTCTCAATAGGTTGGTGATTTATGCTGAGAAGGTCACCAGCCTTCAGCAGCGTTGTATTAGATAGGAGTTCATATGTTCCCATCTGCCGATTGCCGGCCTACCGCTAAAACAAGAGCCAATAACTCTTTTTTTTCAAAATTCTTTGGAATGCTGTGTAATTTGTGAGATTTCTGTGAGTAGATTTTTGAGGGATATTCAAATTATTATAAGATTCCTTGATACTTTGTGTTACAAAAACTAAGAAAAGGAAATTTTTCCTTCGAAAACATATATATACATACATATTTCTGGAAAATCTGATATTAAGTTCCAATGTAAATGTTTGAACATTCAATTAAATGAACAGATAAAGTGTTTTAACGTAGTTTAATTTATGACAGGAATAGTATAACTCCCCCCACCCCACCCCACCCCCCGCGGAGACAAAAAAAAGTTCAATTTCAAACATTTATAATCTTGAAATTAATTTATTCCTGACAATAATAGTTATCAAATTAGAATAACATTTAATTTTCCTATAGTTATTACTTATAAAATTAAATGTTATCAGAAAGTTATATGAACCATTTTCGAAACAATATGGAATTTTTTTTGATAAATTTTTGTCAATTTTGTGAATTTTTCGAAATTTTGGAAACATTAAAACAATTTTGGGATTTTTTTTGAAAATTTTGAAACGTTGACAAATTGAAAACTTTAAGTTTCGTTTATTTTCCAGAAATGTACAAAAATATAAAGTTTTCAAACATTTTTAAAAATTTACTTTATTTGGAAAAATTGTCAAAATTTTCAAAATTACGATTTCTATCTTTATTTATTTTTTTCTGCAAAATTCATTTTTAAAATATATCCAAATTTTTGTTATTTTTTAAGTGATATCGCGCATTTTTTTGTCGGTAACGGTATTTATACACAACCTTGTTAAAAAAATTATTTATCTCCTCCATGTTTCCAGGGCATCCTTTATGTATTGAATATTATAAAAATAGATTAATGAAGTTGAACCGTTTCTCGAGGAATGCGCACGCATGCCGGCAAATGTCCAGTTTGCGAATTTCATCGAGCTCTTAACTCGCGTTGTTTTCGCTTATTTGTATATTCTTGCATCATTTTGTGCTGCGTGATTTTCTAGTGGTTGTGCAATAGTGTGTGCAAATAAAAACTCCAGGAAACGCCGCTCTTTCGACGGCAAAAATCTTATTTGCTTCATTGCCGGATTTTAGATCTCTGCACGAGAAACGGATTAAAAGTCAAGGTAACCATTTTCCTTTGTCACATACAGGTCGCAGGGCGTGAAAATCTAACGTGGTCCCTGAACTTAAAACAGTATTCGTTCCGTATTAAAGAGTTTATTCATGTAAACCTCGTTGCCAGTTGGCATTTGAATAAGAATCAGGGAATCGAGAGAAACCTCTCTTTCATTTCGTTACTGCGGTTGAACCAAATTACTTTTCAAAAATTTATTTCTTTTATCTCAAGTTTTAGACTAAACTAATAACTGGAATTGAATGAAATTGATTGCATTAAAATTTTTTTATTGCAATCTGTCGCAGTAAAGAAATGTAGCAACAGTTTTTCTCAGTTCCCTGAACTTAAAACAGTATAAATTGCTTATCTATAATTGCGTATTCAAGAATTTTATTATGAAAACCTCGGAATATTTAGGTAAACCCCTTAAGGCACATATAATGCCTTTAATTGTATTTAAAAATATTTTTCATATATTTAAATAAAATTTTTATGAAATATATTACTTGCTTTTTATTTTACATTTGTATAAGTTGCATATATTCTAATATTTTATATTTGTCACAGAAATGCGTCGGAACTGCAAGCGATATGAGTAACAGATTTATGCGTAGCAGATTCTGCTAGACATATGCCAGGCAATTGATGACGCATATGTCTCATCAGGTGAGAGCACAATCTGCGCGTCGATCCGCAGATCGGCGTGCGCATACGCCATCAGTGTGCTAATGTTCTTTCTGAGATCTGTAACAATTCTGGAACAGCCTTATATGTAAAAAAATATATTTAGAACAATTTAGGAACAGTGTTACAAAATAAACTTGTTCTGTAATAGTGCCGTAACACATACGTAACAGTGTTACGATGTAAATTTGTTCTGTAATCTTTCTGTAACAATTCTGGAACAGCGTTATATGTGAAAAAGTATATTTAGAATAATTTAGGAACAGGGTTACAGAGCAACATTGGTCTGTAATAGTGACGTAACACATATGTAACAGTGTTACAGTGTACATTTGTTCTGTAATCGTTCTGTAACATTTCTGGAACCGCGTTATATGTCAAAGAGTATTTTTAGAACCATTTAGGAACAGGGTTACAGAGGAACATTGTTCTGTAATAATGCCGTCACACATATGTAACAGTGTCACGATGTAAATTTGTTCTGTAACAATTCTGGAACAGCGTTATATTTCAAAAAGTATTTTAATAAAAATTTAGGTACAGGGTTACAAAGGAACATTATTCTGTAATAGGGCCGTAACACACATGTAACAGTGTTACGATGTAAATTTTTTTTGTAATCGTTCTGTAACAATTCTGGAACAGCGTTATATTTCAAAAAGGATTCTTAGAACAATTTAGGGACAGGGTTACAGAGGAACATTGTTCTGTAATAATGCTGTAACACATATGTAACAGTGTTACGATGTAAATTTGTTCTGTAATAGTTCTGTAACAATTCCATAACAGTGTTACAAGGATATGCATTCTTGCCTAGCTCAAGTAACTGATTTCGCCCGACCGCACAGTGGGATGAAATCAAAAAACGAGGTTCAAAATAATTGGTAATAATCTGTAACAGTTCTGGAATTATGTAATGTAACTGATATAGAACATAAATATAATATAAAGGACACAATGTTCTGTAACGCTGTTACATTATATCATAGCATTAAATTTTGAAGAGGTTTATGTGGCCTGATTTTTGATTTTTTGTTTGTTTAAACTTCTATGTTAATGCAAAGAGTGAAGAAAAAGTAGATTTTTTCGTTTTGTTTGTTTATCTTCGTTAACATTTTTTTTCTCTTACCAGCATTGCCAGACTTTATGCACGGGCGTAGTTGAAAGCAAAAAAAATTATGACATTGTGAAGTTAATCATTATAAACAAATTAACTTAACAAATAGTCTACACTGTGGATTCTTCGTTTGCAAAGTAAATTTTTGCGTTAAAATTACTTGCTTTCATCGAAACAATAATACCCGATCATGAAAATTTGGTATCCGATATTTTTTATTAATTTTATAAGCAAATTATATAAACAAATGCCTAGTGTGGACAATTAAAGGCAGAAAGAAAACTTTTTTTCTCCTAATTCTTCTCAAATTATATCGCCAGTGATGTTTAATGATGGACAATTACCAATCAATATTTTTCATCAATTTTATGAACAAATTATATAAACAAATACCTATTGTGGACATTTAAAGGCAGAA
>CAKNXH010051062.1:0-25358 GCA_932178445.1 Andricus quercusramuli | reverse complement strand
TTCATCTTGTATGGTCTCAGTTCGGATTTCCAGACTGGGCTTTTTAAATGTCGAACTAAGTTCCTACGTCAATCCCGTTCAATGTGGACATTATCGACTGTATTCTAATTGGATTTCCAATTAATTTTAAACAAGTTTAAGTTCGGATTTCCAAACTGAACTTTTTAAATTGTAAACTAAGTTCCTAAGTCAACCCGGTTCAATGTGGACATTATCAACTGTAATCTAAGTGGATTCCAGAATTCATCTTTAAGTAGTTTTAGTTCGGATTTTTCATAACTGTCATCAACTCGGATTTCCGACTTTATTTTGAAATGGTGCCCGTTCAGAACTTCAAACTGAAGGATTTCACAAGGGGAGACCGGCTAATGTTAATTTTATTTTCATTCACAATTTTTGTGATGAAAAGTGTAGATTTTCAAAGGGTATCTGTTGGTTCCTGATGATTTCTAATCGAGAGGCAACTTAGGAAAAATTTACTACATAGAAAAATCTAAACGCATCTATATGGACGGTTTCTGGATTGGTCCTGATTGGAATTGGAAAGATCAGAATTTCAGTAAGCATCTGTATAGATCTATATGGACACTCAGAAAGTTGCATTCCGATATACTGCGTAGCGTGTAAGAAAAAGAAATATATTGTCCAGTTACTGAAGTTTAAATGAGACAAACCAATTATTGTCTTGTCGAACAAAAGGGTACTGTAATCGTACTCACTAAATAAAATATGTTAACACGAAAATTCACATCAGTTTTTTTTGCAGTCATATACCTAAGAAATTTATTTTTTACTTAGTTGACTTGTTATATATGTGACGTGCGCCGAAGAAAGGGGACTTACTCTGGAAAGCGAGATTTTTCAGGACGAGCGGTCGAAGTCGACCTGATAGACGCGACTTGTAGGAGAGAGGGAAGGCTAAGGAAATCTTCCCTCTCCACTTGCCACTATATTCTCACGCATATAGCGGCGCTGATCACGGACGGGGTATAGATGAAACGCGGAGATGTAGTGGTGAGTGGTGGGAGGAATTTCACGGGATCTCCAGCTCTCGAGTGAAAGCACGATTTCTCGGGTACCTGTCAACTCAATTATTAGCAATAATAACGCTCGGATTTTATTTTCGATGGTTTCCTTAAAAAGAGCAACTCAAAAACTATCGAAAAGTGTAAAAACCTCGATTTGGATTTCTTTAGAGTAAGCCCCCTTTCTTCGGCGCACGTCACATATTAGTATAATTTTCGACGACCATGACGTCCATCAGCTACTCAGTATTTAGAACTGAAATGAATCAACCACGAAAGTCTATCAGAACCTGTTCGGAATGCCAAATCGACTTCACAAACCAAATTGAAACCATTCCATTGTCTATTTAGAATTCAGCATTGAGCCGAATAGACCACAACAGTCTCACAAATAGTTCGGTATTCCGAATTGAAACCACTGCAGTGTCTACATGGAATTGTGAACTGAGCCTAATAGATCACAAGCACTTATCAGCAAGTTCAGTATTTCAAATGAAACCATTCCAGTGTCCACTTGGCATTCCGAACTGAGCTGAATAGATCACGTCAGCGTGACAACCGGTTCGGCATTCCAAACTGAAACCATTCTAGTGTCCACTTGGACTTCCGAACTGAGCCGGATAGATCACGACAGGGTGACAACCAGTTCGGCATTCCAAACTGAAACTATTCCAGTGTCTACTTGGACTTCCGAACTGAGCCGAATAGATCACAAGCTCCTATCAGCCAGTTTGGTATTTCGAACTGAAACCATTCCAGTGTCTACTTGGGACTTCCGAACTGAGCCGAATAGATCACAAGCACCTATCAGCCACTTTGGTATTGCGAACTGAAACCATTGCAGTGTCTACTTGGAATTCCGAACTGAGCCGAATAGATCGCGATCGCCTAATAACCAGTTCGGCATTCCAAACTGAAACCATTCCAGTGCCTACTTGGACTTCCAAACTGAGCCGAATACATAAAAACTACCTGACAAACTAGTTCGGTATTCCAAAATGAAACCATTCAAATGTTACTTGAAGTTTCGAACTGAGCCGCATAGATCACGATAACCTGATAAATCAATTCGGCATTCCAAACTAAAACCATTGAAGTATCTACATGGAATTCCGAACTGAGCCGAATAGATATAAAAATAAAATCAATGAGTTTCAGTCCGATGCAACCGTGAAAATAACAGAACTGAACCGGATTAATTTTTTTTAATCCGGTTCAAATGGTCATTTTATATAGGGTAGCCGCTGCCCAAAAGGGGTGGTTTATCGATTAGAGCTTCCAGGCTTCCAGAGCCTTCTACTAGTCATACGAGCTACAAGAAGCACATGCGCAATACATATATAATGATTATATAGGGAGTATTCTTATTATTATATCGCTTAAGGGCATGTGATACTTAGAAAATGATCGATCTTAGCAGTGTTAGGTTCCCCCGGCTTTTTTCCTACAATAATAAAGATTTTGCCTTAAAAATTTGGGAAATGATAGCGAACATGCTAACGGACGTCCCCGAACTCTTTTTTTGTAGAATAATTTGAAAAAATTTAATTTTGCTCAATTTTATTCATGTGTGTGTATTTTGAGGTTATGTGTACTGACAGCATCGTGCACAAACAAAAAATTTGTATTTAGCAAAATAATTTTTTTTGTTATAATCCCTCAAAAAAGATTTCGGGGACGTCCGTTATACTATTCTATAGCATCTCCGAATTCAGTTTTGAAATTTTTTAATTTTTGTGGACAAAAACCCGGGGGAACTGAACCTGATTTACCACAGGCTGGAGTATCACATGCCCTTAAAAGCAGAGTATAAACACCCCCCTCCTTAGACATTATTTCGTCCTCGAAATTCTTCAATTTTACAAATGAATCTTTTTCGTATTCACTGTTCGTAATAAAGAAGCTCGTGGTTGTACTGCTTCTACACCTGTTGTATAAGTTACAACATTAGGTTGATTTTCTACTTGATTTTTTATACGAAAAAGGATAATTTTCTTAGGTATACATTTAGTTATATATCTTAGCACTCCACACTTAAAGAGGGCGTATATGATTATCGGTCATATTATTAAGCATATCCCGGACGTTGTTCAATCCCAACTGGACCTTCCTAAGTATATCCACATCAATTTGTTTCGGCATTAGAATTAATTTATTCTCTAAACTATCCAAGTTTTTTAAATTCTGTTGCATATCGTAAGTTTCATTGACAATAATGGTTTCAGTCATATTTAAGTTTTTTGACAAATGAAGTTTATCATTATTGTTATATATGCCACAATTCTCACCGGTGACCAATGTGGCAACCTTTATTAGAATAGGTTCGACTTTTTCCCACATACTAAATCTAGGTATACACTACCGTCGGAAATTGTGCGCACGACTCGCGTGAGCGCTATTAAAAATCACTGCTAACTTCGAACGACGATATTTCGGCGAAAAAAAATGATAGGGCATTTTTTAAAGAACAGTTGGAAAGCTCATGAAATTATACGTCTATTGGTAGCCAACAAATATTTTTTGACCTTCTGAAAATAGTACAGCACTTGGGAAGTTCAAAAAAAAATTCAAGATTTTCTCAAATTTTCTACATCAAATTCAACTTTTTGCACGACCTAGGAAAATTTTTTTTAAAACCTGAAAATTATACGACATGGAGCCTGAAATCTTATCTTTAATTTAAGCCAAGAAAACTTAAAAAATCTTCATGGGTGCCCGATATATGATTAAAAATGTTCAATCGTATCTGAGCTCAATTTTAATCGACGAGCACAGTTCTCGGGCGGTCTTCTACTCGCCTCCTTCGTTGAGGCAGAACCGAATAGGCCACGCACAGAGGTGGCGCCTAAGTGGACATTGTCCTATTCTTTAATATGGAGATAATATTAGATTCAAATAATTGTCAACACTCACAAATAACAATAAATATTTTTTTTTCATTCACCATAATTTGAAATAAAAATTACTAATGAAGAGAACCAAAAGTATAAGAGGCGCCACCTTAGTGCGTGGCCTATTCGGTCCTGCCTCAACGAAGGAAACGAGCAGCGGACCGCCCGAGAACCGTGATCGTCGATTAAAATTGAGCTCAGATATGATTGAACATTTTTAACCCTAGACAGGGCCCGTGGGGTCTTTGACGACCCCAAATGAAAATCAAAGTACACTCCCGAACTCAGAGACGATGTTTTTGCGTCAAGACCTTATCCATAATTCACTTTCACTTTCTGGAAGTGGTCACAGGAGCCCCAGAGGCCTTTATACGTATACATTTTGTGGAGTTGAGTCAATTTGACTTTTTTATCTAAAAGCAATGTATTGCATATATAATTATATAATCATACAGCATTGAGTTCCAAAAAATGTTTGAATGCATGATTTTGGAATTTTATGGGATGTACTCTGAGAAAAAATAATGCACAGATTCCTGATTCTTTCAAGAGTGCTCGTGACATTGGTTTAACAAAATTTGCTTTTGATGGGACGAAAACTCTTCTGTCTTACACTCCCAAAAGAAACAAGATCGTCATCTTGCTTTCATCTCTACACCACACAGGCGAAATCGACCAGGAAACAAGAAAGCCAGAAATAATTACATTTTATAACACCACTAAAGGAGGCACTGACACATTTGACCATGTGTGTCATGAATACACAACAGCGAGAAAAATTCTGCGATGGCCGATGAGAGTTTGGAGTGGGATGCTCGACCAAGGTGGAATAAACTCCCTAATTTTGTACAATTTTAATTCTGCGAACCCAAAAATGAATCGCAGAGACTTTTTAAAATCGCTCATTATGAGCTAAGTGGAGCCGCAACTACGCACAAGACTAGAGGTCCCTGGCTTGCGCTGAGAGTGGGATTATTTTTGTACTGAAACTTGTTTTTTAATATTCATCTTTCATTAGGTAATAAAAACATTAACATTTATTCTTTGTAAAAAATGGTTTTATTCTCTTTTCCTTCAATTTTATGAAATTGTAGTTTTTCAAAATTTTTCAAATTCAAACTCAAAAATAATTATACTTTTTCAAAACAATAAAACAGCGAGCATTGCAGCTTGATGGTGCAAAAAGTTCTCTTCAAAACCCCGTTTGAAATTTTCAAATCGAATAATTAGAAAAAGAAAGAGCTACTTTTTTCCAAAAAACGTAATTTTTCCGTTTTTTTGAAATTTTTTATTGTTTAAACAATTTGTTTACTTATATAAAATTAAATTAACAATCTTCAATATACACCACTCTCTCCGTGGTTAAAAAACAAAGAGATTCGTCTATATTAAAGTCATTTTACTACTGATAGATAGGATTTAGTACAAACTGACGCATTGGGGTCACACACGCCCCACAGGCTCCTTAAAGGTAAGAAAAATTGACGGGCCCTGTCTAGGGTTAATCATGTCTCGGGCACCCATGAAGATTTTTCAAGTTTTATTGGCTTGAATTAAAGATAAGATTTTAGGCTCCATGTCGTATAATTTTCAGGTTTTTAACAAAATTTTCCTAGGTCGTGCAAAAAGTTGAATTTGAGGTAGAAAATTTGAGAAAATCTTGAATTTTTTTTTGATCTTCCTAAGTGCTGTACTATTTTCAGAAGGTCAAAAAAATATTTGTTGGTTACCAATAGACTTGGAATTTCATGAGCTTTCAAACTGTTTTTTGAAAAAAGTCCTATCTCTTTTTTTCGCCAAAATATCGTCATTCGAAGTCAGCAGTGATTTTTAATAGCGCTTACGCGAGTCGTGCGCACAATTTCCGACGGTAGTGTACGTCGGTTGTAGGAATTACAATATATCCCCCTATTACCGGTATGTACGTCTCCTTGTGAAGCAAGTAAGGAGAATGTGCACAAGCTGTTCCTGCATACCTTCTTAGCAAACTTGCCTCACACGTGTTGGTTTCGTAAATTGTTAGATTTGGCTGATTTTTTTTGCATTTCAAATGTCTATTTATTTGTTTACATTTGTTAATTGTCTCTTTATCGGTCGGTACGTAACTATCTTGAAAGTCAATGATCAAATCGTGATCTGGAATTAAGGAAAGGAATATTTAGCCAATTTTGGTTGGGATTGGAATTATTCTTTTTACAGATCCTTCCTCGTTTTCAATAATCGGGATATTAATTATGCAACTTAATAATCCATTTACTACTGCTATTGCGATTGAACTGATATCGAGAATTTTTTGGTAGTCTTCTCTGAAATGGTACTTTCTTTTGTGTTGCATTTTAAATTCTTCTAAAGTACTTTTTAGAATTTCAGGTGTTAAAATGCGCGGATGTACCATTTCGTATCTAACATTATCCAGTGCATCTATTGCCATATTTATATTTTCGTTCATTTCTTCTATCAAGATATTCATTGAAATTAATTTTGTGTTGATAAAGTTATCTTTAGTATTACCTTCAATTGCTCGAGAACTCAGTGCAAAACTTTCCAACACTTCACGATCTGTATCTAACGCTATTTTGAGAATTTTTGTTAGATTATTTAATACGAAGACTTTTCCCATCGTTAGTATATAATTTGTCAAATTCTGAGTTTATTTGGTTAAAATCTGATTCGGTTAAGGTCCCAAATAAAGTTTTCGGAATGTCACCTATAAAATTAACTAATCCTCTTTTATGTCTTTGTTTTCCTAGTAACTTGTGCAAGATTGTATTTTTAGTTATTAATTTGTTAATTCTATGTTTTATTAAACTTATTTCGTTCTTCGCTATACATTCATTTTCACATGTCTGTTTACTAAATTAATTACTCGTTCCAAATCACGAAAACTATTTTCGTTGATGGCTAGATCCACTCCTATAACCAACTTCCATTCCTCGTGATATAAATGAGCACCTCAGAGCAAAAGGAAGACTCCGCAGAGTCAAGAGGAAAAGCGAGACAATTATCGTTGCACTGTCTTGCTCTTCAGGCATCCTGCGTAAGAGTTTCTCTTTCTAACGGTCCTTGTCTTGTTTTTCCTCACGAATCTGCGGAGTCTTTCTTTTGCTCTGACGTGCTCAAATATGCTTTTCTAATTTCCTCCAGATAGAAGTTTCCGTGAATTTCTCGTAGATTATAGTTTGCTTGCGTCTTCATTATTAACATCCATAGTATCAGTATCATCATTTTCCTGGAACATAAAACGGCATCACTTGAACGACGTGAATTTGGAGCGTTTTGCCTTCAAACTTAATTTTTAAATTAGCTAGATTCCTAATGGTGTTAAAGCGATGTTTTTTGTCTGAGTAATATAAGTTTGTAAACAATATATGAAGATGGTAAAAAATTGACATACTTCAGACCAAAAGTAGATTTAAGATGTTAAAAGTCCTTTATTATCTACTGCCAACGTTTCGAAAACTTGTGCCTTTTTCCTTAATTTTTAAATTATTATTATTTGTAATTTCTGTAACAAGTCCTGGACCTTTCCAACTCGGGTCTAATTTGTTCTGTTTTGTATTATTTTTCCATTTGACTCGATCCCCCACCTGATGAACTGGATGGTTCTTTACTATTCCCTCATCCAAACGCTTCATTTTTTCTTGTTCAATTTTTATTCTTGCTTTAGTTTTTTTAATTATATTATAATGTTTAGCCTTCCATTTTCTTACCAATTCTGCATAAGTAAGCGTTAGTGATCTTGGTATCGCTCATGGGATATTAGGATCTCTTCCGAATGTCAGCTCGAAAGGTGAGAAGCCTGTACTTGCATTTTTCATTGTATTAATTACAAATGTAATGAATTTCAAATTTTCATCCCATTGTTTACCATTATCTTCAATCGATGTTTTAACGAGATTTTGTAAAGTTGAATGCATTCTTTCTATATTGCCATTCGCTTGTGGATGGAAAGATGTTGTCTTTATATGCTTGATATTTAATGCATCTCCAAATTGTTGCATTAATTCCGATAAAAAGTTTGTTCCTTGATCAGTGAGTATTGTTTTAGGGGCTCCGAATGTATACATATATATTGTAACCCGCGAGTTACAGGGGTCGCCTGAGCATAGGCAGAGGAGGCTGCTCCTGAGTGATGCAAATAGAAAATTGCATCACCCAGGAGGGACCTCAAAGCGCAGGCTCGAAGACTCCCACCCAAAGTGAGATTGCGTAAGCGGAAGAGGGTAATGTGGAGCAGCGAATATAAAAAGCGCTGCTCATCCGAAAATACCCTTCACCTTCACCGAACTCAAAGGCGAAGTCCTCTGAAGAGGAGATAAAGGCGATTGCATTGTCTTAAACTGCTCACGCGGAGATTCAACTTTGAGTGTGCGATCCCGACAGATTTCGGTCAAAGTGGACGAAACCTTTTCGACGCGTATTTTTGTGACTCGCGATAAAAATCGCTCTGAGTACTTTTTGGAAAGACTCTGAACGAAATATTCTAAAAACAACTTGAGAATTATTGCATTCAATCCTCGAGCTAGGCAGAGGTTATACCAAAGCCCAAGGTCCACATCATTGAATGTAATAATTCAGAGATCTAAAATTTATACCTCTGAGATTTATAAGCACTGAGAGGAGTTATACTGCTCTCAACGTGGTTAAGAAAATCCTAGAGAATAAATTCTAGAAGGACATTGAATAGTTCGTTCGAAAGAAACCTCTCTTGGAGGCAAGGAACATACATCCTTCAAATTTACAATAAGGTAAATTTGAGAAAGTCGAGACGCTATAGCTTCACTTGCTCTCTCTCGCCTAAGCAACTACATGGGACTCGAACGCTCTAGCCCAGGTGGTAGAATTTAAGCGTGCTCTCACAGTCACTGTGAAGATTGGCCTTGCGTACCTGAATGACAGGTTATAAAACTGATTGAATACTCGCATTATCGATTCTTTTGTATTTTTGACTAACTGATTCTTATATTATTGTCTCGAATCTAAAATCTTTCACACCTGTGCCTTTGCTTTACCTGTCGGTCCACTAGAAAGACAGATGTTGTGATTCACTTATGAATGAGTATTCTAGTGGATGCGAAATATATGCAAAAGCAAAGACCAGGTCATTGAACCTTATATTTTCTCTCTAAAATTATATTCTAGAACTAGAACCTTATATCTTACCTCAGGTTACGACCAAAACTGCCCGAAGTGCAGCTTTTTATCCAATAAAATTCATTCGAAGTTCGTATACTTTTATCTCATACATTGTATCTATTCTAATTGTTGATTAACCACGTACTTTATTCATTGAATGACTTACTTTTAATTTAGAATAGGACATGGCTTTCGCCATGTGTAGGGACCTGTTGTAAATATAAGCTAGAGCAGGCATAATTGAATAAAAAGAACCATTACAAGTGAACCAAAGAATCTTATTTCTTTTCCGTGGTAGTCCCTTCTTTTATTATTATAATCATGTTAATTAAATCTCGCTCGATAATTAAGAAATAGAGAATTCGGCTGCAATATAATAAAATCGGCAGGTTGCAATATATAATGATCAATCATACTTTCAATTACGGTTTCTGCAGTTTCATTTTTCTTAGGTATTAAAACTGTATAATAATTAGTTATATAGTTAATTAAAACTGTATACCTTGTTAATTTGGTGGGTGTTGCAAAAAAGCATTTTTCGCTCACAAGTCCTCTAAGCGCATTATCCATCATACGTTGGAATGTAGCTAGGGCCATCTTCAATCCAAAGGGCATCCTATTGTATTCAAAGTGTCCTTGTGTAGTAGAAAAAGCTGTATATTTTTTCGATTTTTCTTGCATCGGAATCTGATGGAAACCAGCACTCATATCAAACTTGGAGAAGACTTCAGCTTGACCTAAATGATCTAGTATATCGTCTATTACTGGAAGAGGGTAAGTGTCCTGATCCGTATCTCTATTGACCTGTCTATAGTCTACTACCAATCTTAATTTGTTTCCCTTTTTGGGGACTATCCATAATGGTGAGTTGAATGGTGATTGCGAATGTCTTATTATTCCTCTATTTTTTTGTGTCTTTGTGTTTCTTCTAAAGTAAATTCCCTATGTTTCTCGGGTAATTTATGTGATCTAAGGTTTATTACCTTCCCTGAATTTAGCGTGATCTTGTGTTCGGTTAATGTTGTGCATGGTAGCGGGTCTGTGTCTAAAGTAAATATTTCGTTGTATTTGACTATTACTTTTTTGATTTTTTTCTTTGATTTGATTTTCAATGTGATCTAATTTTGAAATTTTCAATAATTCGATTAATCTTTCTGATCCTATTCTGTTTTCTTTTTTACAATTATAATTCTGATCCCTTGATTCAATTGCCATTTGGGTTCTGTGTTATAATTAAATATTGGTAAAGTTATTTTATTATTCTTTATTCGGTAAATACCATTCGATATTCCTTCTTGATTTTCTATCCAAACGTCTTGATTATTTTCTTCTGTTTTAATTTGACAAACTAAACTTGAGTGTTGTGAGATGTATTCTTCGTCATCATGTAACGGTAGATTTTTATTCTCTAGAATTAAATAATTTCTAGAAAGAGCATATCTTTCGTACATTTTAAAATAGGTAAACCTATTATTCCTTCTTCCAAGAGGAGAAAATCGTCATCAACAATGTGAAAGTGATGATTTTTGCCTAAATAGGTAATGTAGGTTGCTTGTTTTGACAGGTGTTCATCTTTGCCCATTAAGAACTTCTTCTTAAATTCTATTTTTTGGGAATTTATTGGTACATGAGTATTTTTTATTATATCAATTGACGCTCCTGTGTCTACTAATAGTTTGTGTTATTTTCCGTCTCGATGTCTCGCGATAATGTATTGTAATCGTCCATTAATTGCAGAGATTCTGTTGAGTTCTCGTGGTTTATCTGCTCGTGAATTTCTTCTTGTGTCATTTCCTGATATTCTGAACAATTTTCCTCTCCTTGCTTCTCCAAAGGGTCTATATCTTTTGTTATTCTCACTTGTAGTTTGAGGTGGTCGTTTGGGGTTTTGAGTATTCTGAAAATTTTGAGGTTTGGTATAAGATTGTGTCGCCAAATGTCCTATTTTCCTGTATTTATAACATTTTATTTCTAACCTATCTGCTAAGGGCATATTCTGATTTGATACTTTGAATGGTCTAGTGTTTGCTTGAGGTCTAGGTATAGATGTTGACATTTGTGGTCGTGAAAACTGGGGTATAGGATTATACATAATTGGTTTAATTATTCTATTTCTGTTTTTCTCCTTAATCCATATTTCTGCCTCCAATGCTTCCTGTAAAGCTTCATTTAAATTCTCGGGTTTCATTGGCCTTAGTTAGTTAGTTTGTAATGTAGGCGGGGAGGGCCCCGTGAGGTCCCAACCCCTGGCGCTCAAGCTAAGAAGCCTATTGTGCCACACCCGTGTTTATTCTCAAGGCAGTACTCCGAACCCGGCCATCCTTCACCGAGTGTTTTTGGATCTTGGTGGTTTCCGTTGTTATCAACGTTCTGAGGTTGTACCTCTCAGGTGCCAGGCATACCTATCGCACAGTAAACGACGTCCTCCTTTGTTGATCAGGCAAAGTGATCCTCGCCCACTCTGCCATTCGGCAGCCTCCCTAGCAGGCTAGGGTGTACGGAGCGATCCCTCTGAGGTCATCAGGTAGATGCACAGATTCGAAGCACTGTCCTGGTGTGTTATGTCAGTGTATGTGTGTGTGTTCATTACTCGAAATTGGCCAGCGACCATCGAGCGTGGTGCCTCCTATAGAAGCTCCCAAGCGCAAGATGAACGCTGACTCATTTTCGAATCTTCATAGAATCGGCTTCGACCTCCAAGGCTAATCCCCTCGACATGGGGGCCCACCTTGGTATGATACCAGCTTTTTCTGAGGGGACATACAGTTTAAGGTGGGTTCCGAACCACCGAAGCCCCGGTAGAAGAACATAGAAAAATTTCCATTGGTACCCGGCTCAGGGATCGAACCCCGGACCTCCTGCATGGAAGTCCGACGCGCTATCCTCTGAGCCACCGAGGCCTCTTCATTGGCCTTACTTGGCTTGAAATTTCATCGCATAGGTTCATTACATATTTTTTAATAGCTGCCTTTTCTTCCATTTTTAATGCTATCTTCCTTTCTTTTCCTGAACTATGCTCAGATTATAGGGCATAGGTCAACTCATTAGAAACACTTCTAAAACGTTGACTATATATTTGTACAGTTTCTAATACGTGACGCACGCCTTCTAATTTTGATTTGCATAATTCTACTGAGGTAGTTACACAGAGATTCGATCTTAAAGCCGCGTATAAATTCTCGTAATTGTTTATTCGTACGTGCCTAATTACTCTTTTTGCATCTCCTATAATTCTTTCAGTTAAAATATAATCTAAAAGCAAATTAGGGTTATCCCATTGAAGTCGTGCGCGTTTCACAGATTTAATAAAATCTTTTACTCCTACGTCATCGTTCCCCTTTAAGGTTTCTACAGTTCTTATAATGTCTTTGACCGGGAGAAAATCAACATTACCCTGTCCCTGATCTTGACTGTTCGTATTGCGGGGTGTTCTAGTGGGTGGTGTGGTTGACGAGTTGAACGACGCGGGATTATTGATTAAATGCGGTGTGCGTACTGTTTGCGATTCTGCTGCTTGAGTTCTCCATTTATCTTTCTCATACATTAGTATGATACATTACTCTCTAATCCACTTATCCTGGACAATATCAGTTTCAGCAATTCATCTGTGGTCATTTGGGTTGGAGATTGGGATCTATTTAGGGAGGACGCTCGGGACATGTTTTCTACTGTTAGGAAAGGGTTATTGATTTTTTCAATGATATCCGTCGAGTCAGAGTCTTGAGTCCGCGGAGAAGTCTGTCTCAGTAGCGTAATGCTTATTTGCTCGATCATTTCCGAATGCCAGTTTTGATTTTAAGTTTAAATCCTATAATATTCGAACTTTAGATTGCCCAAATTTTCTTTATCTATCCTTGGCTGATTTTTCCTTCCCGAATTTCTTTGACTTGACCTTTGCCTAAAAATGTCCTTCCTTGTTGATCAAAGTCACAGGTTTTTTCCCGTTTAAACCTCTCACTTGCGCAATCGTGCTACAACGACTACACGCAAGGTTATTTCAAGGTAGTTTTTTTGGTTTATTGAGGAATGCAGAGGCATTCAGCACACATTTTATGATTTTTAGACATAAAATTGGTCTACAAATAACTTCAAACTGTACAATGTTTCTATAATTAAAATTAACAACTCTTATTTTCTAATCTCCTTTACTTACAATATCTTCTTTTTGTTTTGCACCTTTTCTTTGGAGACCGTAGACTCCCGAGGAAATCAATACCTGGGCGTTGGCTGCCCTGTGGTTCTGTGTTGATTACTGTTTTGCTGCTTTTCTTTCAAGATAAAGACCGTAGACTCCTGAAGAAATCAATACCTGTGATGCGATGCTCTGCTACCTTCTTTTGGGTTGCTGCTTCGCTGGTAGGCCGATGCCTTTTCCGCCTGTTTGCGGGCCTCGTTCTTTTTTAAAAATTTTCCTTTTTAGAATTTCTTATTCGATTATTTTTCGTACTATAGCACCCTACTTAGTTCAGGCACTATTATTAACAATCGAATAATACTTTTCTTTTTTGCAATAATCTTAAAATTTCTTTCTTACTTTTTTGAGTTTTTTGATATATGACTTTTTCGGTTTTCGGGTCGCCCGTAGGTAGATCCGGAGTCTTCCCTGGCGGACCGGCCGAACGCAAACATTACGCTACATCGTAACGGTAAAGTAATGGTAAAGTAATGGTAAAGTAATATGGCATTATAATTGATAAAAGAAACAAAATTAATATTTAAACTGTTGCACTTATAATAAAACGTTGAAATTTACGTTAAATGGCCATGCCGTAATCGCAACAAGTTGCTTTTGCAGCGTTAAAAAATAAAAAAACATAGTGATTGTCATTGCAGTCGGGCCCCTGCATATTGGCAACCCGTTAACGGGGCTTCAAGTGGGTTACCAGTCTGCAGGGGCCTGACGTGAATGACAGCCACTTTGTTTTTTTATTTTTTAACGATGAGAAAGCAAGTTGTTGCAATGACGGCATGACCATTTAACGTAAATTTTAACGCTTCATTATAATTGCAACAGTTTACATATTAATTTTGTTTCTTTTATCAATTATAATGCAATATTACTTTACCATTACTTTACCGTTACGCTGTAGCGTAATGTTTGCGTTCGGCCGGTCCGCCAGGGTTCGTGAGTTCCCTTCTGTCTTCTCTGATTTCCGTAGATATCTTTCCTTCTTTCGGATCTCCGTAGAAATCCTATGTCCCATTTTTCCAAGGTTCGTCACTTAGATAGGGTCGTTTGATCTATAGATTGCTCCGTAGAAACAAGATCGTAAACTCCTATGCCAATTTATGTAATGCGTTACGGGTCAGGATCGCCAATAAATATATGAAATATATATTTATACAATTTATTCAACATTTATTTAATTCTCACACTTTCTCACAATTATCATGCGCGTGACTAGCCGCCGCCCAAAAGGGGTGGTTTATCGATTAGAGCTTCCAGGCTTCCAGAGCCTTCTACTAGTCATACGAGCTACAAGAGGCACATGCGCAATACATATGTGACGTGCGCCGAAGAAAGGGGGCTTACTCTGGAAAGCGTTATTTTTCAGGACGAGCGGTCGAAGTCGACCCGATAGACGCGACCATGATCCAATTCACACCAGATCTAGCCACGCGCAAGTAAAAAAAATTGCAGCCAATCAGCAAGGCTACCAGCTACGCTGCCATATTGAATAAATGTACAGCTAGCGGCTGAGATGAATGGAAACAACATGGCCGCGGAGCTGGTATGCGCGATTTGGACGAAAATGGGACGTTCTTTGGCTAGACCATGAGTGGGTTGGATCATGGACGCGACTTTTAGGAGAGAGGGAAGACCACGAAATTGTGACGGAATGCAATTTCGTTTTTACGAATTCTTATAGTTTATGGCAGGGAATCCGACAACAGCTGTGCCAGAAGGCTAGAAACCTGTATTATCATGCGTAATTTTAAATAAAGCGGGAGATTCAAAAGATGCGTAGATTTCAAAATTTAAAAAAGAATTACTACTTCCGAAAATTGTAGAATAAAATTAGTCACTCATTAGGAATTTTAGGGTCATAGGCTACGATAAATTTAGTTACTTAAGAGCGTGGGAAACAGGACAAACCAAATGAATTACGAACCCATAAAATTTTCTTTATTTTAAGGATGGTAAATTTATGTGACATTTGTCACTATAAATTAGATGGCCATTCACAGGAAAGGAATTTAAGTAGCAAAAACAAGTATAGGGGTGATTATATTCAGTAAGAGTTTTGCGTGGGCGCCCCCAGACAAGTAAAATTTATGAGAGGGTGGAACATTCCTAAACAAATTCCAACGCGTCAGCGGGTCGTAAAAAGAATAATTAGGGGTCTCTTAGACAAAAAAAACAATGACTAAGCGTTTCTTGGGGTGGGGACGAGTCTATATAATGGAAGTCGTTTTTAAGGGACTGCTCAGATATTTTCGAGCCTCCGTTCTGTATGTTCAGACACATTCAAATTTGTTAAAAACCAGCGTCTAAATTTTCTCGAGTTTAATCATTTTTAAAAATTTGTGAGAGTGCGTGACCTAATAATTTAATTTGAACTAAACAAATTATTAAAGGATAATAATTTTGTTACATACTTATCAGTGTTTTTAATTAACAAGAAAAGAACCTTTTCAATCCCGATTTTCAGGCAAACGTTTCAACGTTTTAAAGCAGAAACGAACTACAAAAGAACTATTCTAAATAAAATTATAAAATATTAGCGTTCAAATTTGGCGGTGCTCAAGGAACTTCAACAACTCAACAACAGATGGCCACACCAGGCCCAGACGTAACATGATTTGGTGGCAGTAGCGGTGGGATTCTGCACCTGAAATTGGGATTTGAAATTAAAAATTTTTGAGTGAAAATGATAAATTTTGTCTGAGTGAAAAATAGTGAAGTTAAAAGTGAACAAAAAGTAAAATAAGTGTTAAAAAAAGTGTCACGCTTATACAGTGAATAAATAAATAGTGAACGAACAAATTGAATAAAAACTAAACTACAAATTATTGATGATAATCTGGATTAAACTTTTGGACGCAAATCATGGAACTGTAACACTCCTTGGATTTTGGATCGAAATTTCAATCATTAGAAGTCACATAGTCATCACCTGGAGAGGATTTTGGTTAAAATCAAGAAATCGATACAAATTTCCGTATAATTTGGTGCCGCTAAGGGGTGGATTGAGTAGCTTCTTAGCACGGTTCTAAAATTTCCGAAATATAAAAATATATATATATAAAATATACTTTCAAAACCCAGTTCGGCTAAACAAACAATTTTAATCGGGACTGAAGGATCCTAGCAGAGGTTTTTTGACTGCTGCGGTTTTCCTCTACTGCACGGGATCAAGGTGGATAACGAGAGTCTGCAGCAGACTGATATTCCTCCGTTACCATCAAGTCAAATTAAAATTAAAAATTGACCAAGGAAGATTTTATTGAACAATAAAATAAAATTCTTAAGGATCAAGGATTGGAAGAATTCGAAGGAAAGGATAATACAATTCGATATTTTGAAAAGGATTTATTAAAGGACCAATTTGAAGACCACAAATTCAGCAGGCTGGAGCCTTGCTACTACAATATTTAAAAGGATCAAACATAGGAACCAACCCAAGGACATCTACTCAGCGGGCTGGAGCTCTGCTATCTACTACAAGGACTACGCTGATTAGGAAACAACAACCCTGAAAGAAATTTATGTTGGATCACATCAAAACAAATTGTCAACAAACAAGGTAGGCCACGCACTCATAAGGTTGAACTCTCACGTTTTTGCGATTTTTGAAATTTTGCGATATTTAATAGTTCTAAAATAGCTAGTTAGAATTGTAAAAATGAGTGACTCTTCGGAATCGGCTATGTCAAAAGAAATAACACCGGGACAAGACAATCATCTTGAAGACGTAGAAATTTTAAGAAATAATAATAGCGAACAATTAGGCGGTGGAGGTGGTGGCCCAGCGGGACCACAATCTCCACCGGTGCAAAGAGAAACTTCACACTCATCTGATAGTTATGGAGGTGAAGAGGTATCGTTTAGAAGCCCGGATCAGGGGGAGCCAGTTCAAAATTCTGATCAAGATCTAGAAGTATTAAATAAAACTAATTTTCCTGCCAAGAGAAAAACTATTGAGGCACTGAGATTAGCTCGCGACATTATTCCAGAATTTAACGGCGAAAATATGTCTGTAACAATGTTTATAGAACACTGTAGGGCTGCGGCTATAGGATTGGAAAATAACGAGACAAATTACCTTGTAATGCTTATTCGCACAAAAATAACGGGAAAAGCTAGGCGGTATATCCAGGATAGAGTTGGGTTAGATTTCGAAAATTTAATGCAAATTTTAGAAACTCATTTTTCACCGAAGTTAGATACGAGCCAATTAATGCAGGAATTAGCTACGATTACCCGCGAAAAGAATGAAGAAATAGTTGAATATGGCACTAGAGTCAACGAAATTTTAAATAAAATTATTGCTCAAGTAATGAAAAAGACACCTGGAGAAAAAGGGTTAGAAAGATGTCAGGAATATAAAGAAAATGCAATCAAAAATTTTATGAGAGGGTTAGATCGTGCTACCTTATCTTTGGTTAAAAATAAAAATCCTACAACTTTAGATAAAGCAGTTGAAATCGCCACGGAAGCTGATTTAGAGAACAAAAGTTGGAACAAAACTCACAATAGGTTTGAAAATTCTTCTACTAAAAATAATTTTGAAAATCGGGAAAATAAATTTAAATTTGGGGACCGGAAACGCGTTGCTCATATTAATAGTGAAATAGAATCACCAGGGCCATCTCGGGGTATATCTCTTTCTTCAGTAAAATGTTATAATTGTGAGGAATTAGGACATTATAAACGTGAAAGCCCAAAAATTTATCAAACAAATGATCCAATTCAAAATAAGAGGTCTAAAATATTTTGTACCTATTGTCATTATACTAACGATACTTTTGATAAATGTAAATTAAAACAGCGACATGATGAAGAACGATTAAATAGAGCGGAATTAGTACATAAACACAATTTAAACTATCAGCCGAGGAATCAAAAAGGTGTAATGAATTCCTCGAATTCAAATCAACACCCAAACAAAGATGCGTCTTACAAATCTGGGACCCCCGAAAATCAACAAACAACCCCACAATCAAAATAGAAAATTCAAATTTTTATAAAGGAACAGCATTTTTCATGATAGATACTGGGTGTGACTTAAATTTAATTAAAAAACATAAAGTTGACTCGAGAACCTGGATTAATAAAAATAAAAGATATAATTTGATTGGGATCGGTAATGAAATGATTAGTACATTAGGAGAAATTAAAACAATTATAAAAGGTATAGAATCAAATTTTCAGATTGTACCGGATAATTTTCCTATAAATCAAGGAGGTATTTTGGGAATGTCATTTTTAAGAAATCAAAGAGCTAAATTAATTATAGGAGAATTAGAATTAAATTTTGAAAACTTAAAAATACCTAATATTTCATATTCAACCATAAATATTCCAGCTCGTACTAAGAAAATTGTGGAAATTCCAGTTAAAGAGACTCCTTTAATTGAAGGGTATATTCGAAGAATTAATGCAGGTCCAGGGGTATTTATTGGAGAATCTTTAGTGTCTAAGGTCGGCAGTTATGCTCAGTGTTACGCAATTAATAGTACTACAAGCGATATAGCCTTGACTCTGGCTCCCGTTGAACTGGAAGAATGTACAGTAGTATCATACGGTAGGCAGGATGACACATCTGTCTCCATTGCGAGTGACCCAAAGAAAGAAAAGGCGAGAAGGTTCACTGAACTTTTAAAGTTAATTGACCTACAGGGACTAAGTGAGGACGAAAAGCGAAACTTAATGGAATTATTTGGCGATCATTTAGATTTGTTTTATTTGCCCGGGGATAAATTAGGTGCAACTACACTCGTAAAACATAAAATTATTACCGTTGATAATCAGCCTTTTAATGTTAAACAATATCGATATCCGGAAGTTCATAGAGAGGAAATTCGTAAACAAATAGATAATTTACTTGCAAGCGGAATCGTAAAACCGTCAGAATCCCCTTATAATTCTCCTCTCTGGATCGTTCCCAAGAAAAGTGATCCAGGAGCCCCTAAAAAGTGGAGAATGGTTATTGATTACCGGCAATTGAATGAGAAAACTGTAAATGACGCGTATCCTCTTCCTAATATTAGTGATATTCTTGACCAACTTGGAGGTGCTAAATACTTTTCGGTCTTGGATCTTGCCTCGGGATTT
The DNA here is from genome assembly GCA_932178445.1 of Andricus quercusramuli. Classification (NCBI taxonomy): domain Eukaryota; kingdom Metazoa; phylum Arthropoda; class Insecta; order Hymenoptera; family Cynipidae; genus Andricus; species Andricus quercusramuli. The sequence continues at coordinate 6,027 of CAKNXH010051062.1, read as the reverse complement.
CATCAGATCCCAATGGATCTTGATTCAAGAGAAAAAACAGCTTTTTCAACCCCTTATGCTCACCACGAATATACACGAATGCCATTTGGGTTAAAAAATGCCCCAGCCACCTTTCAAAGGCTAATGGACCGTGTCTTAACCGGATTGCAAGGTATAGAGCTCTTTGTTTATATGGATGACGTAATCATCTATGCAAGTTCCCTGAAGGACCATGCACAGAAGTTAAGATCATTATTTGGTCGATTAAAAACAGCTGGTTTAGTATTGCAACCTGAGAAAGGTAAATTTTTACGTAAAGAAATAACATACTTAGGTCACATTATAACTCAACATGGTGTAAGGCCAGATCCTAGAAAAACAGAGGCTGTAAAGAATTTTCCAATTCCTAAACGTAGGAAAAATATTAAACAATTTTTGGGTTTAATTGGGTATTACCGGCGATTCATCCCTGATTTTGCTAAAGTGGCAAAACCTTTAACTGCTTTGTTGAAAAAAGATATTCCTTTTATTTGGTCTGATTTACAACAAAATGCTTTTGAAATATTAAGAGATAAAATATGTGAAGAACCTTTATTGCAATATCCAGATTTTTCGAGACCGTTTTTACTTACCACTGATGCATCAAATTATGCATTAGGGGCTGTATTAAGCCAGGGAGAAATTGGAAAAGACTTGCCAATTGCTTTTGGCTCTAGAACATTGTGTGACGCTGAAATAAATTATAGTACTACTGAGAAAGAACTTTTGGCCATAGTTTGGGCAGTTAAACATTTTAGACCTTATTTGTATGGGAGAAAATTTACACTTATCACAGATCATAGACCTTTAGTTTGGTTATATGGATTAAAGGATCCAGTCTCTCGATTAGCAAGATGGAAAATTAAACTTAGTGAATATGATTATGTAATTCAGTATAAACCTGGAAAAATAAATTCAAACGCAGACGCTCTTTCTCGAAATCCTTGTGATTTGGATCAATGTCAAAACGAAATAAATTTGTGTGGAACATTTAACTCGACCCAGATCCGTGAGTGCACCACGGGGGAAGAGGCTATTGAACAAGATCATAATGAACAAAATAATGAAATTGATAATGAGATCAATGAATTATTCGAAAAAGTCTTTATAATTGGTGAAACTTCTTCTGATTCTGTAAAACCTGGTAATGATTCAGATACATCTGAATGGGATTGCAGTGATCATAGCAATTATGATACTGCGGATGAAGATAATGTTGAACTATATCAAGCCCCTTCGGGTACAGCGTTCCGTACGACCCAGTTTCCGATCGCTGCCGAATGTCGGGTAGGGACCCCCGTATCGGCGCACTGCCATAGGACAGCACCTATGCTACTAGCTGTGGGGGAGAGACACTCAACTTCCGGACTTGATAGGGAATATAGGAATACTGCTTTAAAAAATGATCGTCTCGGTGATGAGGCAAGTCTGGGGAGCGGAGATAATCCTGTGGAAAGGAGCGAAATGCAACCACCATATTACTCGGCCACCTACAGTTTAACACCTGTTGCGCCGGTAACTCTCACGGAAGCTAGTCTTATTAGGGAACCTGAAAGATACAGGAAGCACTACGGCGACACAGTCGAGGCCCACCTGAGCAGGATGAGGGAGGAGAGTGTCGTAGCTTGTCATGAAACTATTGACGCAAATGGAAAATGTCATGAAACGATTGACGAAAAGGATAAATATCATGAAACAATTGACAAAAAGGTTGAATGTCATGAAACAATTGACGGAAAGGTTAAATGTCATGAAACGATTGACGGAAATACAGCAACCACGGCCTGCACTCGGGGACGCCTTTGCAGTGTTTGGTCAGAAGTTGTTGGAGGTTTGAATCAAGAATTTCACAATAAAAACAAAAATGAAACTCAATTGGAGGAATCTTCTGTACTAGTGATTTTAAATTCTAATATAAAATATAACAATGATAAAATTGGTCTAGGTAGAGGTCATGTCGTTAATTTCATTTCGGCTGATTGCAAGTTAGAATCGGTGGTAAATCGAGAATTACTTAAATATGAATTGATAAATGTTGACGAATTAAAGAAAGGGGATCCAAAGATTGGAGAGGTGATTGTTTTTGCGCACAATGGTCGATACATTTTTAACGTAGTTATTAAAAATAAATTTGAAGATAAATTGTTCTTAAATACAATGTCAAAAGCTATTCTAGCTCTTAAAAATGCTACAGAAACTTTAAATGTTAAATTAATTAAAGTACCAAATTATGATGATAACTTAAATGAAGTTTCTTGGATTACTATTGAACAAATCTTTAGGCAACGTTTTCAAAATACTGATATAATAATTTTAATTTGTTCTGGAAAATTAATTATTCCACCCAAAACTGATCGTGAAAAAATTATTAAAGAATTCCACGATTCAGCGGCCGGAGGACATAAAGGAGTATCGAAAACTTATTGGAGAATTAGAGATAAATTTTATTGGAAAAATATGAAGCAAGATATTCAAAATTACATTAAACTTTGTCGTAGTTGCCAAGAAAAGAAATTAGTTAGAGTTAAAACAAAAATGCCAATGCAAATTACAGAAACTCCTAAAGAACCTTTTGATAAAATTCAAATAGATATTGTTGGGCCTTTACCAACAACTATTAAGGGAAATAGATTTATTTTAACCATTCAAGATAACTTTTCTAAATTTTCTGAGGCAATTCCAATACCAAATGCAGAGGCTGAAACAATAGCAGTCGCATTAGCAGAACAGTTTATAATGAGACACGGATGTCCTAAAATAATTCAAACCGATCAAGGGAGTAACTTTATGAGCGAAGTCATGAAAACTTTTTGTAAAATATTTAAAATTGAAAAGATTAATTCAACTGCTTATCACCCTCAATCGTTGGGCTCTCTTGAAAGGAGTCATCACAGTTTGATCGAATATTTAAAAAAATTTGGAACAAAACAAGATTGGGATGAATGGCTGCGGTATGCAATCTTTTCGTATAATTCGTCTGTGCATGAGTCTACAGGATTTGCCCCCCATACACTCGTTTATGGAAAAGAAATGAATTTACCTACCAATTTTTCGGAAACTAAGCCCCCTTCTACATACGTTAAATATGTCTTGGATTTGTTTCAAAAACTCGTTGATATCCAAAAAACTGCCGAAAAAAATTTGAAAATGGCAAAAGAAAAATCAAAGAGATATTACGATCAAAAATTAAATATTCAAAATTTTAAAGAGGGAGATTTTGTTAGACTTTTGGAACCTCCATCTGTTCATAAATTCGACAAACTATATTCTGGCCCATTTCAAATCGAGCGATTAATCGGAGATACAGATGCAGAAATTAGAATGGGACCCAGTAAAACCAAAATTGTACATTTAAATAGACTAAAACTAGCTGCAATTCCTATGGATGTATAAAAATAATAAATTTTTGTTTTCTTTTACATTTTATTTAACCATAAATATGAATTCACAACTTTTAATTGTAAATAATAATGAGTAGGATATAATAGATTCTGAATGAATTTTATTTTCCTGAAAAAAAAATAAAATAATTATAATTATTCAATTAAATTATGCAATTGCAATTTTGATAAATTAAGAATTATGCAGTCTAAAAAAATAAACAATTTAAAAAAAAAATTTCCTAATAAATAAACATCAATCAATTAAATGTTAAAGTGAATTAAATAATAAAAAAAATATTAATAATAAATATTTACATTAAAATATATTGTATTAAATAACGTTCTTGATTCAGAAACGTAATCAATTCCTTATTAAAATGAAAATAAAGAAGAAGAGTTAATTAAATTAAATTCAAAATAGATTATATCATGACTAATCGAAATTTTCATTATAAAATTAAATTAAAACTCTAATCAATTAATTCAATTCAAATTTGGCGCAAAAAAAAAGAGAAATTAATTAATGTGACTAAATAAAAATGTTACATATAATTTGAATCCTAAATTGATAAAAGAAATGTTTAATACAAATTTCAAAATAAGAAATAAAAAAAAAACATTATATATAATTATATATATATATATATATATATATATATATATATATATATATATATAGTAAATTAAAGTCAGATAAGGCATGGGTTAAAGAAAAGGGATAGAAGGGCCCAAAGAAAATGCGCATGAAAGCAAACGTAAAAAGTCGATTTACGACGCAGTAATCAATTCGTCGCAGTTTAAGTCGATCAACGACAAAGGAAAGTACATCAGAACAAGTGAAAATTTTAAGACAAAAGAAAATGAATTTACGCAGAGCTTATCAATTACAAAATGAAAGAAATAATGCATTAGTGAATTTGAGAACAAATGATCAGAATCAAGAAGTTTGGATAAATAAAGTGCTGAATACGGGTGAAATTGAGTTACTCCTCCATGAGGAAGGCGTATACAAAGGAACGAACCACAACGCAATTCAAACCAATGAGCGCTACCAACACGTTGACGGCATAATTTATGCCAATACTGCAACATTCTGGCAATGGCATTGCACTTATTGCCAACTGATTATGCGTTCTCCATGGGTATATCCGGTAGAGATACACCTCATTGTCCCAACAGAATTGGCGGAAACTCGAGTCTGCCCGGTCTGTAGGTGAGCTTGAATTTGAATAATTCTCTTTTCTTTTCTTTCTTCTCATTTTTCTCTTCTTTCTCTAAAATAAAATTTCTATGAGTGAAAAGGGGAAAGAACATTAAACAATGGAAATTTTTTCCATTTTTCCAGAGGCAATACCTTCAGGAAAATGCCCGTCTCAAGCTGCAACTCTTGCAGCTAAGTAATTGAGGCGATGGATTGGGCTTTAAATCAAGGCTACCCCCTTCGTCATCTTTACTGTTTCGACAGAGACGAGGAAATGATGTTTGAGGTCGTCGAACCGATGACCGAAGAGGGGTTCTCCCCAAGGGTGGTACTGAACCTTGATCTGGCCAACCAAGAAAATGGAGGGCGACCGTACGTCCTAACACAGAGCCCCATTGAGTTGGGTCCTTCTGGCCTATTCCTACAGGATTTGTCTGGAATCTTTCCTCCTCCCGTAGGATATCCGGGACTAGCCGTACCTGTGCTTGGAGGTTATTATGGAGCCGATGGGATGAGGAACTGGCTCCATGTTGCTGGATACCCCATGTAAATACACTTAAGAAAGTGACACCTACGTCTACGACGATCAAGAAAAGGGAGTTATAGTTCACGTATAAATATATATATATATATATATATGCGTATGTGTGAAGATGAACGTTGATAAAATTTTGAGGAAAGTTAAAACAAGGTGAAGTAGTTAAATGTAAAAGGTTAACGAAATCTAATAGGCGTGCCCTTGTGTGAATTGCGTGAGTGTATATTGTAAAAGTGTAAAAGAATGAACTATGACAATTCTGGTAGGAAAATAAGAAAAGCAAAAAAAAAACAAAACAAAAAAATTTGAGAAAATAATATTTAAAAAAAAAAAACTTATATATATTAATATTATTATTGTAGAGTATGAATTGTATGAGTGTTGTGAAATACAAAAGAATGAAACAATAATGACTGGGAAAAACAAAGTAAAATTAATATTGTAAGCAAAATAAAGGTTTTAATCAATGTATCCCCTGGCGGACCGGCCGAACGCAAACATTACGCTACAGCGTAACGGTAAAGTAATGCTAAAGTAATGGTAAAGTAATATGGCATTATAATTAATAAAGGAAACAAAATTAATATGTAAACTGTTGCAATTATAATAAAACGTTGAAATTTACGTTCAACGGTCATGCCGCAATTGCAACAAGTTGCTTTTGCAGCATTAAAAAATAAAAAAACATAGTGACCGTCATTGCAGTCGGGCCCCTGCATATTGGCAACCCGCTAACGTGGCTTTAAGTGGGTTTCCAGTCTGCAGGGACCCGACTTGAATGACAGCCACTTTGTTTTTTTATTTTTTAAACGCTGAGAAAGCAACTTGTTGCAATTACGACATGACCATTTAATGTAAATTTTAACGTTTTATTATAATTGCAACAA
>CAKNXH010051061.1:0-10129 GCA_932178445.1 Andricus quercusramuli | reverse complement strand
AAATTTTTTTTCTGCAGCATAAATTAGCACTAAATAGGCACTAAATTATGGCATAGTGCCCATATCTGTATGGAATAATTAGCTGTAGGTGAGAGAACTAGGTGTGTAAATGACTTGTAATTTTTTTTCTAATTACAACAAGAAGTTTATTGCAAAGCGTAGAAGGAAAATTTGGAATTAAACATATTTTGAGAGCAGACAGCAAAATTAAATATGTCAGAAGAAACCGAAATTTTCTAGCACTTAGCTAAGAGAAAATAGTTATAAACAATAATAAATTGCTTAAACAATTATTTTTGCTCATCTTAAATAATTATTCAGTCACTCCAAGTGAAAAATAGACAAATAGTTGAAAATTTCAGAAAAAAACGCAACTTTCTACCATTAAACGAAGATAATATTATGAACAATAATAATATATTGTTTAAACAATTATTTTTGTTAACTTGAATCAATTATTACTTCATTCTAATAGGAAAATGGACAAAAGTTGAAAGATTCTGAAAAAACTGCAACTATCTAGTATTAATATGTAAGAAAATAGCTATAGATAATAATATTTTGTTTAAACAATTATTTTTTCTTATTTAAATTGAATAATTACTCAATTCAAGTGAAAAGTGAACAGAAAGTTATAAATTTAAACAAAAAAAGCAATTTCTAGCATTATTCAAAGAGAATATTATTTAAAAAAATAATAAATTGTTTAAACAATTACGTTTATAAGAAATAATTAACATTAATGTTAACAACACCTTTTTGTTATTGAAAATTGTACAAAAAGTGGAAAATTTTTTAAAAAACCGCGACTTTCTATCTCCATTCTAAGAGAAAATTGTTAAAAACAATAATAAATTGCTTTAAAAATGTATTTAAACATCTAATTATTAGTATTAAGTAGTATTTCATATGTTAGAAACAATTTACATGTAAAAAAAGGCAAGAAATTCTAACTAGCGTCAAAGCGATCATATTTTGAAAAGTAATATTTTTTTATTGATTATCTATCGCTAATTGAGAAGAGAAATGTTGACATGTAGGCATTTAGGGAGGTAGCGGGCATTTAGGGAGGTTGAGCGGGTATTTGAGAAAATAATCCGGCATTTGAGAAGTTTATACGGGCATTTATGGAGGTTCCGGGCATTTATTGAGGTAGCGGGCATTTATGGAGGTAGCGGGCATTTAGGGAGGTTGAGCGGGTTTTTGGGGAAATAATCCGGCATTTGAGAAGTCTTTAAAGGCATTAAGGAGGTAGTGGGCATTTAGGGAAATGTTTTTTTTTATTATTCTTTGAATTCGAAATAACAATAATTGAAAAAAATATTTCTCAACACAAAAACAAGATTTTTATAAGAAGAGCAATAATTGAAAAAAAAACTTGCATTGCGAAATTTTTTATTCAATTGTTGGTATTTTAAATTTAAACAATATTTTTTAAAAATACATTAAACATTTAAAAAATTATCTTTGAACACAGTATTTCATTATTATATTTTTTATAAATGAGTAATCTTGATTTAAAAAAAAAACAATTTTTCTTAATTATTTAAATTTGGGAATTTTCTAGGGTCAGGAATCTGAAATTTTTTGAGATTTTATAATTTTATTATTTGGGAATTTTTAAATTCTGTAATATTATAAAATGTTGGGGAATTTCATTATTCGGGAATTTTTCAAATCGGGATTTTGATATTCCGGCAATTTCATAATTTTGGGATTTTTATTTTTCAGGATTTTTTAGGTGTGCTTAAAATTGGAAATGTCTCATATTAATTGTTTTTCAAACGTGTTATATTTTCTGTAGAACTACGAAAATTGACTCATTGTATAATCACCAGTGGGCTTTGACATTGCATTCGTGGGAATATAGATAGATTATAAATATAGCTTGAACTATTTTTTGATATATGTGAGGGAGTTTGTAGCGTCTGGGAATTTTTTTGCTTTAAAGTTGTCTTCATTCATTCTGAAAACTTATTTTTAAAAATCTTTTACTGCAGATTTATGCAATGTGAGACTTTTCTGATAAAAATTTCTATTTCCAAATCATGTGAAAAATTTAGATCTATTTTTTACACATTTTCAATATTGACGATAATTGAAGTTTGTGATTTTTTTTGTATATTCTGAAATCTCTAAAGTCTTTGAAACTTTGAAATCCGTTGTTACTCTCAGAGTTGTAAATTAGTATTTAGTTGAAATGGTAAATCTATATTTTTTTAAACCAAGAGAAAAAAGTACGTTTTAAATAATTTTTTTCTGAAAAAAGATCTCCTTTCGCTCCGCTGGGAATCGAACCCCAGAACTGTGGTTCGCTTCCCAGCGGAGCGAAAGATCTTTTTTCAGAAAAAAATTATTTAAAATAATTTTTCTGTCATAGCTCCATCTAGTTTGAAAAGACGTTAAATATTTTCTGTTATTCTCTAACAGATTCCTTTAAGAAGTACGGTTTAAAATGCAAAATAAACTGTCTGTAATTCTGAATTTCGAAAGAGATTTGAAAAAAAAAATTATTATTATTATAGTTATAACTGTGAACAGGAAATTTTCGAAAAGAATGATGATTTGGAACAAGTAATTTTGTAGTAGAATTATAATTCTGACTCCGAAGAAGACATTTTCGAAAAGAATTATAATTCTGACTTGAAAAAGTGAATTTTTCAAAAGAATTAAAATTTCTTTATTTGGAACAGCGAATTTTCAAAAAGAACTATTAATCTGACATGAAACAAGGAATTTTTTTAAAGAATAAAAATTCTGTGTTATGAGAGGAAAATTTCAAAAAGAGGTATAATTACCAGACCGTTTGAATAATTTATTGAAATGTTAATAAATAATTCTTATACAATTGATTAATAATCTTGAATTAATAATGTTATGAATTAATCAAATGAATCGATTATTCAATCAACCTATCTATTCAGTAAATAATATAAAGTTGAACTAATACAGATTTCATACAATCACGTTATATTTTTAAACAAATTTATCAATAATTAGTCAATTTTTGATATTCGTAAACCTAATTTGTAATTTTCTTCCATTTTTAACTTTTGAAAATTTAAAAAATGCGAATTTTGTATAAAAACAAATGTCAAAAATTTTATATTTACATAGTTTTACATGAAAATTTAATAAACATTTCAATCCATGAAAAAATTGGGAGAAGTTTTTTTCGTAAGCGGGTTTTTGTTAACAAATAATGTCTTGATAAATTGATATTCATCCAATTCACTCTCAGACAGGGTAGTTCGAGTATTAAAAATTGAACAATAATTAATTCTATATAACAATTCTATATTTGTTTAAAATTAAATAATTTACAGATTTTGGTGTTAAAAATTTGACTGTTTTAATTCTAAACCCTTAGTTAAAACAAATATCCTATTGAAACTTTATAAACTATTTTCAACTTTTAAATAACTTGAAATTAATGAATTCATAATTAAAAACTTTGATTAAATTTGAAATCCCATTCAGATATTATTTTAGTCTAAAGTATTCCATTTTTAACTTATTCAATTGGAAATTATTCAATTAAAAAAATGAAAAATTTCTTAATAGGGGAGAGTAGGGTAAAACCGGGTTGCGGGTGAAACCGGGTACCCCCTATATCTCGTGTATCGTGCTGCCCCCTGGGTCTAGTTTGATATATTTTGTTTATTTAGATGCCCTGACCTTATTTTCGTAATAAGTGTCTAGCCACATGTGTTTTTTGTCTCAGGAGACAATACCAAATTTTTTGTGGTTGAACGTTACAATTCTTGGTGACAAGTACGTTACCGTGGTTCTTGCAGTCGTACAGAAACTGTACAGCTAAGTGGAACACTTGATTCCGTACCTATTATAGAGTATATAGCAATAGTTATCATCATTTGTTTATGCTCAGAACCACGTGAGCACAAAGTTTAGTTATTTATTGCATGTGGGGGCAAAACCGGGTACTGATGGTAGGGGTAAGACCGGGTAGTACTGGGCCTTACCCAACGTGCCATAAAGTGGCAAAAAACTGTCAAAAAACGTAGAAGTAGTTTATAATTTTATATAAGTGTTATCGTACATTATTATTATATATGAGTATTATGTCATCAGCGGTAATAACCCCCTTTCAAAAAAAAAACATTGGTTCTTGTCACACAGGAGAAAATAATCATGAAAAATGTTACATGATAACTGAATTTCAGAATTTATTCATACGTTTTCTAATATAATTTCTAATAATGAACTTTTTTAATTTGACGATGCCACTAATGTACAGAAGTGAGTCTGATAGGCAAAGCTGCCCTCAAGCGTCGAAGACATCGAAGGCATAGAAGAGAAAGAAGGATGATTTTTCATCAGAAAAGGAACCGGAAGCAGGCACTGATAAAGCTTGCATTTTTTGGAATGAGCTTTAATCTGTATCGACTGAGGGGTGAATTCAGAATTGCATTGTGTGCCCTAAATAACATGCAACAATGTCAAACAGGGCAAATTCATCTGTGATTACTGCTAAATCCATCGTCAGTACATCTGGGATGCTGAATATCATAGTCTTAATCATATTAAAACCTTCGTGAGTGCACCCAAGATACTCAGCATACCAATGTTTATTATATTTGATTACAAAAAATTCAATTTTTCCTAATTTTAATAAGTTTTTGAATTATTTGCATAGGTACCCGGTTTTACCCTTCCCACGGGGCAAAACCGGGAATTTCGCGTTTTTTTCTCAAACATTTTTTTTAATATGAAGAAAATTTTTCTTTGCACATCTGAATTCACTTTCTTGTAGCTAAAGAGTCACAGAAAACTTCTCGCTTCGAATAAAAGCTTTTTAGCTTTTCGTTTTTGAACAAAATGCCATCAAAGACAAAGTACCCGGTTTTACCCTACTCTCCTTGGCTGCAAAAAAATATTTAGAAAATATATAAATATTTTAAATTTATTAAGTTTATTCCAAATATTAAAATCTGTACGATTTAAAACTGAATTGTTTTGAAACAGCCCAAATTACGATACATAGATAACCATTAAACAATTATTTATTTAAAATGATTTAAAATTAAAATAATTTAAAAAGTTTTGTTCAATAATTCTTGTTGAGGTTCACTTATTATTTGTTCATAGGTATGTTAAGCTGACGTAACCACATGTTCGAATCGAGTTAAAACCTATTTCATAATTAAGAGCTCATTTAGTGCTAATTTAATCTCCAAATGCCAAATTTAATGCTCCACTATTTTTTTTAACCGTGGGTTACGCTAGCTTAACGTTAAGCTGACGTAACCACGTGTTCGAATCGAGTTAAAACCTATTTCAAAATTAAGAGCTCATTTAGTGCTAATTTAATGCCCAATTGCCAAATTTAATGCCCAATTGCCAAATTTAATGCTTGAATACTTTTTTGTAAACCGTGGGTTACGCCAGCTTATCGTTAAGCTGAAGTAACCACATGATCGAATCGAGTTGAAACCTATTTCATAATCAAGAGCTCATTCTGTGTTAATTTAATGCCCAATTGCCAAATTTAATGCTCCACTATTTTTTTTAAACCGTGGGTTACGCCAGCTTAACGTTAAGCTGAGGTAACCACATGGTCGAATCGAGTTAAAACCTATTTCATAATTAAGAGCTCATTTAGTGCTAATTTAATGCCCAATTACCAAATTCAATGCTCCACTATTTAAAAAAAAACTTAGGTTACGTTAGCTTAACGTTAAGCTGACGTAACCACATGGTCGAATTGAGTTAAAACCTATTTCATAATTAAGAGCTCTATCAGTGTTAATTTAATCCCCAATTGCCAAATTTAATGCTCCACTATTTTTTTCAATCGTGGGTTACGCTAGCTTAACGTTAAGCTGACGTAACCACATGGTCGAATCGAGTCAAAACCTATTTCATAATTAAGAGCTCATTTAGTGCTAATTTAATGCCCAATTGCCAAATTTAATGCTCCACTATTTTTTTCAATCGTGGGTTACGCTAGCTTAACGTTAAGCTGACGTATCCACATGGTCGAATCGAGTTGAAACCTATTTCATAATGAAGAGCTCGTTTAGTGCTAATTTAATGCATAATTGCCAAATTTAATGCCCTACTATTATTTTTTTAAACCGTGGGTTACGCTAGCTTAACGTTAAGCTGACGTAACCACATGGTCGAATCGAGTTAAAACCTATTTCATAATGAAGAGCTCATTCTGTGTTAATTTAATGCCCAATTGCCAAATTTAATGCTCCACTATTTTTTTTAAACCGTGGGTTACGCCAGCTGAACGTTAAGCTAGCGTAATAATTGAATTAATTATTAACTCACCCTATGTGAAAGGTAATTAGTTGTGAATTTTAGAAAAAACCGAAAATGTTTAGCATTATTCAAATTGAATATTATTATTATTAATAAATTGTTTAAACAAGTAATGTTGTTAACTCTAATTATTTAACTCACTTAATGTGAAAAGTGAACAAAAAATTGAAAATTTTTGAAAAAACTGCGACTTCGTATATCCATTCTAAGACAAAAATTGCTAAAAACAATCATAAATTGTTTTAAAAATTTATTTAAACATGTAATTATCAGTATAAAGTAGTATTTTATGTATTTGAAACAATTTGCATTTACAAAACGCAAAAAAAATCTAATTAGCGCCAAAAATGCGCAAAACTCATTTTTTCACTTTTGGGTTTTTTTTTGGGATGCTACAAAACATTCTTTTATTCTTATGGGAAATACGTGTTAAACTTCATTGGACTTGCGCCACCTGTAAATATAATTGTGTTTCAAAAAAAAAAATATATAATTATTTCTGTGTGGATTCGAACAAATTAAATTATTATAAATGAGTTTGGAAAGAAAAAGTTTGGACCACCCTAGTGTTTAGTTACGGAAATATTGGGCATTTAAGCGGGTAATGAGCATTTAAGGAGGTAGTAGGCATTTAGGGAGGTTGACCCGGCACTTAGCGAGGTTGACCGGGCACTTAGCGAGGTTGAACCGGCATTTAGCGAATTAATCTAGGTTTTCAGAAGTTTTGACGGACCTTTAGGGGGGTAGCGGGTAGTGAGCATTTAAGGAGGTAATAGGCATTTAGGGAGGTTGAGCGGGCATTTAGCGAATTAATCGGGGTTTTCAGAAGTTTTGACGGGCATTTAGGGTGTTAGTGGGCACTTAAGCGGGTAGTGAGCATTTAAGGAGGTAGTAGGCACTTAGGGAGGTTGAGCGGGCATTTAGCAAATTAATAGAGGTTTTCAGAAGTCTTGACGGACTTTTAGGGGGGAATGGGCAGTTAAGCGGGTAATGAGCATTTAAGGAGGTAGTAGGCATTTAGGGAGGTCGAACGGGCATTTAGCGAATTAATCGGGGTTTTCAGAAGTTTTGACGGGCATTTAGGGGTGTAGTGGGCAGTAAAACGGGTAGTGAGCATTTAAGGAGGTGGTATGCATTTAGGGAGGTCGAGCAGGTATTTGGGGAAATAATCCGGCATTTAAGAAGTTTGTAAGGGCATTATGGAGGTAGTGGGGATTTAGGGAAATAATCCGAGATTTGGGAAGTTTGTAAAAGCATTTATGGAGGTAGCGGGCATTTAGGGAGGTCCAGCGGGTATTCGGTGAAATAATCCCGCATTTAAAAAGTTTGTAAAGGCATTATTGAGGTAATGACCATTCAGGGAAATAAGCCGGCATTTAAGAAGCTTATACGGGCTGTTATGGAGGTAGCAGGCATTTAGGGAGGTAGTGAGCATATAGGGAGATCGAGCGGGCATTTAGGGAATTCATCGGGCATTTGAGGAGTTTAGGCTGGCAATTAGGGAGGTAGCAGGCACTTAGGGAGGTAGCAGGCACTTAGGGAGGTCCTCGATTGTGGAAACAGCAGCGGCGCAGTGATTTCTTTAAATAATAAAGAGAACTTAATTATTTTTTTCACAAGCTTTATATAGTTTTGATAAGAAATTGTTTTATTTTTTTCAGATAGTGTTGAAGGTCACATGAAGTTGTTCGAAGAGTTCTAAAGATTATTCATCTGCAGTCATGACCATTGAGTTTACAGCATGGCTTGAGATTCAGCGTTATCGATGCACCACAAATTAATTCGCCCAGATTATAGCAACGACAAGCAGTACATTTTTTATCAGGGGCTTGTCTGATTAGCGAAAGATTCAACCTCGATTGACCTCAACTTAACGTGATCAGCATCATTTAGTGGTAATTCAGTCATCAAAAATCAGCAGCAAAGATGGCCTTGTTCTCGAAAGTCAATGGTGAGTCAGACAGAAATTTAAATAAATGGAATATCGAACATCCAAGGCGAAAGGATTTTTACAGATTGTATATTTAACAAAATTAAGAATTTATTATTCTACAATTTTCTTTCAAATTTGAAACGATAACAGGGATCACAGTCAGTCCCATTTTTCACCTCATCACTTTTTTCCTCCTTAAATTTTAAAAATTCCCCCTTTTTTTACGAGGTTTCGATTCGTTTGATATGAATCATAAACATAAATTGAAAACGTCAGAAAAAAATGCTTTTTAAGAGATTTAAATTTCTAGTTTCAAGTAAAAAATATTTTAGTTTCAAGAAAATAGATGGATTCTTAACCAAATAGTTGAATTTTCATTTTATAAATGAAGAATTGTCATAAAAAAGTTAATTTGTATCCTAAAAAAACTTCTAAAAGAATAATTGAATTTAAAAAAAGATAGTTTAATTTTTAACCAAATAGTTTAGTTTTCTATCAAAATAATTTTCAACCATAAATATGAATTTTCTACCCAATAGCAGAATTTTCAACTAAATTGATTAATGTTAAGAAAAAATAATTACTTTTTTACAAATGAATTCTTAACGAAACATTTAATAGTTAATAATTCAACTAAAAGAGATGTTAATTTTAAATAAAAAACAATTTAATTCAATTAAAAAAGACGGATTTTCAAATAAAATGATGGAACTTCTACCAAAAAAGGTAAATTATCAACGAAAAATTTAATAGTTGATATTTCAATAAAAAAAGATTTTAATTTTTACAAAAGAAACTAATTTCCTACAAAAAAGTTCAGGTTTCAAATAGAAAATGTGAATTTTTATCAAAAAAGTCAATTTTCAAAAAATAAATTTCAACAAAATAGACAAATTTTCAACCAAAGAGGTGATATTCCAATCAAAAATAATTTTAATTTTAAATCAAAAACAGTTGAATTCATCCGATATTTAATTTTCAACCATAAAGATGAAGTTTCTACCAAATTGTTGAATTTTCAAGTCAAAAATTTTCAACAAAAATGATGATTCTTTAAAAAATAAAAAATGAATTTTTTACATAGTAGTTCAACTTTAAGCCAAGTGTAGTTCACTTTTTAACCAAAAAACAGGAATTTTTAATGAAATATTCAATAGGTAATAATTCACCTAAAAAAGATTTTAATTCAAAATAAAAAACAGTAGTGGAATTTTCAAACAAAAAGGTAAATTATCAGCGAAAAATATAATATCTGATATTTCAATCAAAAAAGATTTGGTTTGAAAGAAAATGAACTTTCTACAAAAAAATTTAGTTTTCAAACTGAAAATATTAATTTTCAACAAAAAAGTTTATTTCGAAACAAAATATTGAATTTTCAAGCCAAAAAGACGAATTTTTTTACAAAACAGTTAAATTTTTAACCCGAAAATGATAAATATTCAACAAAAAATATAATTAAAAAAAAAAAAAAATTGTCAACAAATTTAATTTTCAACCAAAGAGATGATCTTCACACAAAAAATAATTTTAATTTAAATTCAGAAACAGTTGAATTCATCCCATATTTAATTTTCGACACAAAAATATGAATTTTTAACAGCAAAAGTAATTTTCTACCAAAGAGATGAATCTCAAACAAATAAAAGTTTTTTCAGTAAAGAAAGAAAAAAAATTCTAAACAAGTGGATTTTTTGTCAAAAAGTTAATTTTCAACCAGAGATGAATCTTCAACACATAATAATTTTTCAGGGAAGAAAGAAAAAAAAGTGTTTAATTTTCAACCCGAAATTATGAATTTTTATCAAAAAGTTAATTTTCAACCCAAATAGTTAATTTCCAACAAAAAGCAATGATTTTTCAAGCAAAAAGCAATGATTTCTCAAACAAAAAATTAATTTTCAA
>CAKNXH010051058.1:0-45952 GCA_932178445.1 Andricus quercusramuli | reverse complement strand
TTCAGGTTAGTCAGTCTCATTCAAATCTATTCACTCAGCATTTTAACCAGCTCCCTGGCACTAAAAACTAAAAATGGGCACACATTTGACTGCCCTGCGCGTTAGTACTTAAATTGCCCGAGCGTAGCGCTGATTACCTATAGGGCCGACTTTCTTGAAAATACATGGCAAAATTGTCAACATTCGAAGTTTTTTTATATTTTCTGGTAGTTTATTAGTCCTTTTTTCGTTTTTTTTTTCCGAAAATGATCAGTGATGAATTATTAATTATTTTTAATCGATAAGTGACGAGTTTTAAAGTATATTTAAATAATTATAAATTGTTTAAGCAATTTTTTTCCCCCGTAAATCGTCAAAAATTTGTATGCTTCGGAATAAATCGTACGAAGTTGATGAATTTCAAGAGTAGTAGTTCTTGTTTAACTTATTTGGTAATTATTTAAACAATTTTCATTTATTTAAACAAATTTTTCTCCCAAAAATCGTAAAAAGTTATTATTTTCTGAAAATAATGACACAATTAAAAAAAAATATTATTCTTAAAATTCGTTAATTGTGTCATTAATTGCTAAAAAGAATAAATTTTCTCGATTTTTAGAGAAAAAAAATTTTAAACAAACAAAAATTGTTCAAACAAATAGAAATTATTTTAAAAATTGCTAAATATTCTGTAGAAAAAAAATATTACTCTTAAATTCCTTCAATTGTGTTATTAATTCCAGAAAGTAATAATTTATTTGTCACGCTTTACAGGGGGTAAAAAATGTTTAAACAAATCAAAATTGTTTTAATAATTACCAAACATCCTTCAAAAATGCATTGCTTTCAACATTCTCTAATTGTGTCATCATTTTCAGAAATTAATAACTTTTTACGATTTTAGGGAGAAAAAATTGTTTAAACAAATGAAAATTGTTAAAATAATTACCAAATAAGTTAAACAAGAACTACTACTCTTGACATTCATCAACTTTGTACGATTTATTTCGAAAGATAATAACTTTTCACGATTTACAGGGGAAAAAATTGTTTAAACAAATACTAATTGTTTAAACAATTTACAATTATTTAAAATATACTTTAAAACTAGTCACTTATCGATTAAAAATAATTCATGTTGAAATTTTTTTTTAAAATACCGTCTTTAGCATGAATTTGATAGAAAACTGCTATTTTGCATTTTTTGGGGCATTTTCCGGGCACAATTAAAGGGGTTCAGGTATGTCAAAATCAAAAGCTATTGGGTGGAAATTATTCCTTAAATACTCCTCAAGAGGTGGCAATACTTTACTTGACAAAAAATGTATAACAAGTACTTCTTTTTACATTTTTTTGAAAATTGAGCTTTTCCCATTTAAAACCCCATGTTAATTTCAAAAGCCCGGGTTAACGTTAACGTTGAAAACAACAAAAAATTACGGAATTTCCTTTTCCGGAAAACGAACAAAATGGGGGGGTTTTATCACCAAAAATCGAAAGTCGAATTTTTGGACCACTGTATATATTGCTTTTTTTTATTATGTACTTTGAAATAAAAATTCCGCCAGAGCTTAAACATGAATTCGTGGCATAAAATTAACAGTTTTTAAACAAATAATAATTTAAAGAACTAGATAATAAGCTCCAAAAAATATATTTTCTATTTAAAATTTGTAAAATTTCAAAAAATAATGCAAATAATTTGTATAAGAGTATCAACAATTCATCATATTCTCTTGGCACACTATTTTATATTGGCAATTATTTAAATTTGAGAACGCGCTATACTTATTTGTGGTGAAAATATTTTTTTATTATAGCTGATCAAAAAAAAAAGAAAGCTCTAAGCCAAAGAAAATGTCAAAGTTTTATTCTACGTAAGATTACAGAATTACAGCATACATTTTGAAAATTTAACTAATTTGAAGAATTTAACTAATCTAAAGAAAATATAAACGTTTTTTTGTACATAAAATTACATATTATTACTGTTGTGTTTTACAGAAAGTTATAATTTTTTGAAATGCTTGTTGCATTCATTTTATTTATTGAAATTTTATATTACATATAAGATTCATAAGAATTATACTTTTTTAATTTAGAAATTGCCTTTTTAATAATCTCATATACATACCTTTTGATTATTGCCATTTTTATAATTCAAAATAATTTGTTAAGTTACTTTATACTGTTTTAAAATAAAATGTTTTAATATTAAATTAGGTACATGAATTTTTACGACGCAAAAAACCTTTTTATTTTGATTTAAAATCGTGACACTAAAGTTCCTAAATTAATTAATTATTTAATTAATAACAATTTCATTGTTATTACTTTGTTTAAATTTATTATATTAAATGTATTATCTTTGAAAATTATTTCGTATTGGTTTCACACATTTAATCACTCAGAAACTTAACATATTTCACTTTTTTCGTTATGTATTTTATACTAGTATATTCCAAAAACATTTAACTTCTTTTTTGCATTAAAAAAACACGAAAAAGCGGTTCAGATTTTAAAAAAACATAAATATTTGCATTTTTGCCATGTATTTTGAAGTGAGTCGGCCCTATAGGTAATCAGCGCCACGATTTCGTCTGGTGGCCGTGATCCACCTTTCAGCCAACTTTTATAATACAGGCCTCCATGAAAGTGCCAGGGGGCTGATTTTAACGAATGCGAAATGGCAGATTGAAGCATCGCACACAGGCGACAGATTAAAAATGTGGCAAACCGATTGGATTTTTATTTTTTCAATTTGCAAATGACAGATACGCAATTCAAACCGACTCGCTTGCTATCGGTTCTTTTTTCCTGGGTAGTAAAACGAAATGATGCGCGCTGAGAAAACAGTTGCCGTTACTGCATATAGGTTGTGTATGAAAAATGTTGAACATTTTACACTTACCTCAAAGATATCTTGTGATATACAAAACGAAGTAATATGCTGCTTGCGCAGATTTATTTGTTAATCCCGACGGAACAGCTTTCTCACTGGAAGTTCTCTGAAAATTAAAGATTTGTCCCTTTTTTTTAATGTAAACACGGGCGAACGGGACAAGCGCGAATTATCGGGAGATTGCATAACGTTCAGGGGCGATCGAGCGCACGTCCCGTTCTTCGATCCGTCCCTTCAATTTTCAAGCACAGATTTAAAAAAATTCGTATATTCCAACTAAAATGTGTTAATCTTCTAAAAATTACTTAAAAATACTATATATTTTGTAACTGTTCAAATTTTATATCGGATAATAACTTCTGTCTCCAGTTTTCACATTTTCAACTTGCTTTAAAATGTTGCATCTTCACGTTTTTAGAGTATTTATTTTTAATGGTCAGCACTTGAAACGTGTACCTTTTTTTCTTCATAAATAATGTATTTAAGTACTATAATTGCTTTAATTATTATTCAATAATGGGTACAATTTCAAATATTGTATATTTAAAGAGAAAAGGGGGAAAAGGGGAAGTTTTTTGAGAATAGGGGGAAAAAGGGGAATTTTAAGAAAATGATGCAAACATTTTCATACAGTTCCTGGGAAATTCCAAATAATTTTTTATTTTAGTGATACTTAGTGATTTGCAATGAAAAACACTTTTTTGCAATTTCAGTTTAAATTCCGCTTGTAAGTCAGAAATTGCCAGAGAATAGCACGAATAACAATTTAAAAGCCGTCCTTCCTTGACAAAATTAGAAGCCAAAGTGTGGTTTCGTTTTGAATTCGCACGATGTAGCGAAATGACATTGGTAGAGCGGAGGGGAATCTTCAATTCTTGTCACCTCTACGTCTCTACTTCGTAGAACCGGCGGAGAGTTTCCGGGAAACACCCGGTAAAAAGGCTTGAATAGAATAAGAATAAAAATATCTGATTCTAACGTAAAAGCAGAGGTAACTCTATATTTTTAATACCTGATTTTTCCTTTACGCTTCAATGTACAAAAATAGAAAGGGTTTTATTCAAAAATGTAATTTCCGGCTATTCATATAGCGTTAATGACATCTCTCTCGTATTCCGTAAACCAGGATATATTTGAAGTGTATTTAATTCGCTCTAATTCCTTCAAGAAATGTGTGCATAAAATTGTTTGAATTATCCATGTTGGAATATAAGTTAGGAAGGGTCTGTTTAAATGAATTCAAGTTTGCACTTCGGAGAGATCAAGTGATTTGAATTCAAGAAATTTACATTGGATTTATATGTAATGCATTATCCTCAATTTCAATATAATTAACTGAATTGAGGGTAATACATTTTTTGATACCTAAATTCCAAATATAATTTATGTGTTAAAAAAAATTAGTTATCTTAAATAAATTGAAAATTTGAATTCAATGTAGATGAAATCAATTTTAATATATATATCCTATTCTATTCAAGCCTTCTTACAGGGTATACTTCCCCAAACAAATGAAATAAAAATAGAAGAGCAGCTCTTTAGAACTGTTTTCTTGAAAACTTATTATATAATTAAATGGTCTTTAATTAAACTGAAATTAAGTAATAAATTGATTAAAATTAAATTAATTAATTTAAAAAGTGTATACTTTTCTTTTAACTTTTAATACTTTTCACATTTCTTCATTTTTCTATATCAATAACTGAGTTATCAGCTTCAACCTTTAAAAATAAATTTAAAAAAACTTTCAAAAAATCTGGGCTTTCAATTTCGGCAAACTATGGAAAAGGTTTAGAGTCAGAAAAATGAATTTTATCCCCAATTAGAATAATTTTTAATACAAAATAAAAATGTCAAGTAACTATTAATTTTTTAAAAGTTTTTGAACACTTAAATTCGAGATAAACCCACATTCCGAGATTTGATAACAAGAAATCACGCATTATCAGTTTGTTTTTAAAGTTATATAAATACATTTTCGTAAGATTTCGGAGAATATTAAAAAAGATTTTTGAAGATCTCAACATGTCGAAAAAAAATCTAGACAATTTTGATATAATTTTTCTATTTTACGGGATTTGCAAAATATTGTGAAAAATTAGAGTCAGCTTAAAAGATGTTCAGGACTGTTGGAAGATTTGAAGAAATTTAAAAATGTTTGATAAATTTTCCAAAAAACAGTTCAAGTTTTAAGATATTTTTAATCTCTTCGAAACTTCTAAAATTCATAAATAATTTTGAAGCTGAAAATTTAAAATTTGAAAATTGCCTCAAAACATTAGAGATTTGTAGAAATTTGCAGAAGAATCTTAAGAAAATTTTGTATTCTTTCAAAATTCTTAAAAAGCTTCTAATTTTTTTTTCGATATACTCAAAAGTGTACGCTTGGTTTAAAATGATTTGAAATTTTTCAAATTTTAAATTGTGTTAACATATTTTGTATACTGCAGTAGCAAAATTTGAAGAGCAGAATTATTTCCTAATATTAAAAAAATTATTTGCAATTAAAATGTTTTCTGTTATCAATAATGTTTAGAAACATTTGGAAAAAATTTTACAATGAAATAAAATCACTTATTTGGAAACTTTGATTTACACCATTGATGTTGCAGTAAATTCGTAATATTAATTAATTTACTTAATCAATAGAAAGTTAACTTAAACAGGCTTCAAGAATAAAATATAAATACATTTGGACTGTAACTGACAATATTCTTAGAAATAAAAAAAAAATTGAACTGCAAGAATAAAAAACGAACACGTTTGAACAAGCACAAAAATAGGATTCATTTTGGAAAGGAAGCCACTTTGAAAAGTCACGCTTCAAAAAGGCAAGAAATAAAAATTAGTTCTTCTTCTTTATAAGATCTAGCAAACATATCATCTTCTTTGTTTCATGCCTTGCTTTGTCTATCACATTATTAATATCGGTTAATGTATAATATAAATAATTATACATATAATATAAATAATTTATATTATAAATATGTTCAATCGTATGTATATTTCTGAAAAAAAAATTTAATATAAATAAATAATGAACTATTTTTTCTTTCTCAAATTATTAATTAAATTATTTGAACAAAGTAAAATTATTATTTTTTTGTTTCACCACAGACCTTTTTTTGAGTATATTTATGAACAATTTCATACGTCTGTTTTCTGGGTATGTAACTTTCTTAAATTGTCAAGTAATTGTCTAACATTATACTAACATTTGGTTCTTAATTATTAAAATTTTGCTCTTAATTCTGCACTTTTAATAAAAAACAACATAATGTAATATAATCTGAATCTGAATATAATAAATAAAAATAATGTACTCTGGTGGTAAATAATTGTGCAGTTTGCAGTTTGTGCTAATGGTAACTCCTCGAGGAGAAACTTCAATGGTAAACCATTTTAGAAATTGCTAACTTTCATCATTTACCGACGCGCAACGTGCACCTCCAAAGTAACTCTTAGTTGCATTCGCCAAGAGGGCGCAGTTATCAGCGCATGTTTTTCACATTCTCTTATTCCATTAAATCGGCAATCTCCCAGCTCATCTCTGATAATGCCTTGTGTCTGCGTACAAGGTATGTCTCCACTCACGGTGCTGCCCTCTAAGCTGAGCTTGACAAATCGCCGTCTCCATACAGACAGGCATACAGACATACACCAACAAAATTTTATGATTTTCGGACTATGTAAGCCAAAACGATCGAAAATTTGGACGATTACATTACACTCTAATGAATGAGAATATAAAAATAATTTTTTATTGAAGTTTTAATACATATACTGATTACCAATTAGATGAATCACATGAATGAGTCAAAGCTCACATGTTATCGTTGCCACAGTAACCAGTAGACACAATTAGATTCACATAACTGTCTTCCTGAACTCCTGTCATAAATGATACTTCCTGTTTTAATTGTCGACACTGCTGTTAGTGTTCTTCTATAATTAAGGAATTTACTATACTTGTTTTTTTAAACATAATAAAATCTTCTATACTTTATCTGATCTCCAAATGGTGAATTCTAGCTTACTTAGTCATGGGTGAGGTAAGAATGGAAAGCATGGAATCTCCAATAGAAGAATACGAATATTCAAAAATGAATGAAAAAAGGCCTGCCATGCCATTTGAGGAAAGTCGCCCAAAATTCACTAAACAATTATGGATGAGAGAACACAATCAAGATCAGTTTCAAATTCTAGAGCCGAATGATCCATTAATGAGAAGTTTTCAAGATGCCCTCCAAGCTCATCTTACACGAATTAGTAACACGTTATCAGATGAAATCTTCGATATTGTACGTATTTTATACCTCACAATTTTACAAACAACAACAATTAGCATTTTTATAATTCAGAAAATCTAAAAAAACTATAGGGCCTTACATTATTTCTCTTTTAATTTATATGGTACTGAGTTACAGTAAAGTTTAAAAAATGTGATTGTAATTTATAATATAGTAATTTATAAACACCTTAATTTCAGGAAGCAGCAATCAAAGTTGTGTGCAAGACATGCGAGGTAGAAGATAAAAAATTATACAATGCTCAGTCAGAAATCGCTCGTCAACAAAAAGCGCTGGAAAATTACCAATCGATGTTATATAAACTAAAATCATTATATGAAGACAATGATCAGCAAGTAAAAGATCTGAAAGAATTGCAGAAGAAGCTTTTCAAGGAACTACAAGAAGAAAAATTTAAGGAGAGCAACCTTATTCAAAATTTGTCTAGTTTAGCAAACCTGGAAAAAGCATTTATTGAATGGGAAAAGGAAATAAATAAAGATTTATTAGTTTCAAAAAGAGTGTCGGAAAAAGATGCAGCAATGCGAAAAGAATTGATCCAACAAAAGCAAAGGAAAGATTACATTTTGTTTAAGCTGATGAATGAGGTACATAAAATAGAGGAAGAAATTCGATATCTAGATGAGCAGTTGCAACTTAAAGATAAAGAAAAGATAGTTGTTGCTCAAACTATAGCCGATGCAAATGCGGATTTAGAAGCGCTACAAAGGGACCACAAGAATTTGCTAAGTACCTGGAATAGTGTTTTAAGTTGCATTAGTCAACGAGACTATATTAATGATCAACTCATTTCTGAACGAAGGTAAACATATTGAGAGAATTGAAAGAATTAAATATGGTTTTAATAATCATTGCTTCAATCTGAAATCGTTAAGTTCACAAACTGCAATGTTTGAATATTAATTTTTTTTTACATTATCACAAATCAAATTAAGAAATTAATTAGCTTTAGAAACATAAAAATTAATATTATCAAGGTGTAAACACTAAGGCGGAGTAAAGAAGTTGAAATTAATCGATTTGAGCCGAAAAATCCGAAAGAAAGAAAAAAATTTGAAATCGATAAAGGATAAAGATTTAAAAGGATTAAAAGGATAAGAATTTAAATTTTTATTTAATTTAATTTAAAGATTAAAAGGATAAGATTTATGGATAAAATCCATAAATTATGTAAGGCTTTTAGAGGGATTGGGGTTCAGCAAAATCCAACACATTTTAAAGCTCGTCATTTTTATATTTTATAAGATAAAAACCTAAAAATCACATGTTTTGTTTGAAAATGATTCTAGAATTTAGATACATTAATCAAAATCACGTAGGGTGTACAAACAAATTTTAATTGGATTCTGAACTTTGTCCCAAAGTTTCCATGTCACTGGTGTAACGGTTACATTTTTTACGTCAACATTGCGCCAAAAACAGTGGTTTTTTGTTCAGGGACAATTGAAGCTTAAGCTTTAAGAAAGAATCTAATTTCATGCTCCCTTTCTAATTTGTAATATTAGCAAAATTATTTCTTCATATAAATGAGAAAATGCCTTTATACAAATAAAATAAATTATAGATATATCGTTTTCAAATATATGAATGCACTTATAAGTGTCGATCAGAAAATACCGTGTACTTTAATATTCATATCAATTTTTGAAAAATTGTCGCTGGTGTAACGAAATCAGGACCATGACACGATTATTATGATTATAATTCGCAAATTGACTGAGCGGAGAAATGCGAAACTTCAGCACTGATCGCCTTTCGTCGAATCATCTTGTTTAAATTTAAATTCATGAACTAGTTACATTATATTCACATTTATACAATATTAAAGCGATACAAACATTTTTTTGAAGTTATAAATTAAGTTACGTGTAAAACAACGTCTAATTTATAACAATATTTGATACTTTTGTTATATTTATATTATGCACTGTGATTATGTGTACCTAAACTCGTAAAATAACACGTAAACTAGTAAAATACCGACGTCCAACATACGGAATTTACCAAAAAAAGCAAAAATTCTCAAACTTTTTATAAAATTGTTACCTTTAGGTTACAGGTAAAGAGATTTCAAAGGTTATATTTTGACATCGGATGTTGACACGTTCATTTTGGCTATTTTTACACTTATGAGTGTTTTATCAAAATTTAAACACAGCATTTTGGCGAAAGGCGATCAGCGCCACAGTTTCGCTTTTTCTCCCCTGAGTTATGGTCCATTTACACCTCGTTTGCATGCAGGCGCAAAATGTATCTTCCTCTCACTCTACTACGTGACGATGCCATGCATTTATCTCATTCTAGAATTTCCTCTGTCCGTGAAGATTTTCCGGTTTTGTGGAAAATCTAGAGTGAGATAAATGCATGGCACCTTCGCGTGGTAGAGTGAGAGGAAGAGAGTTTTTCCAACAGAGGTGTAAATGAGCCTTTAAGTTGGAAACCTCACATCTGCAGAGATGAGGTCAGCTAACTTCACTTCTTTGAGTACTGAGGGGGAAAACAAATGGACTAAATGCTTGGGATTCGGTCCACTTTTGCCCTATTTTAATAATATCTTCGTAAAAACTAATTTTTTCTATATAAGTTTATTTGAAAAATAGTTTTTATTTGTTAAGAAATATGTAATGAAATAATAAAGTGATAATAATTATTATTCATTACGAAGCTATTAGAAAAATAAAGTTTTGTCCCATGCATTTGGTACATTGTTTTCCCCTCGGCACGGAGTGAAGTTAGCTGGTGGTTGAAGTGAAAATACCTAACAGGCAGGAATGACTGTCGTGATATAACCCTGAACAAAATCAGAAATTTAAATGTTGCTGTTTTGTTGGGAATTTATAACCTTTCATTCTGACACTCGTTTGAAATGTTCAAATTAGGGTATATAAAACATGGAGAAATACATGTTGAGAAGAATTAAAAAGAAAAAAGAAAAGTGTGTACAATTATAAGTCAATTTTAAGCGTTTAAGATTAAAAATTTAAAAACATTTTAAGTTTATCAACTGTGAACATAAATTAAGTATTTAATTTTAAAATTGATCTATAGTTCGACTAGTAACAATTGAAAGATAATAAAACTGATTTTATAAGACGACTTCGAATCTGTTCGTAATTAAATAATTTATAGATTTTTACGTTTAAAATTGAACTATTTCAATTCGAAAGCCTTAGTAATTAAAGAAATGTATGCGTCCGATTGAAAGGTCAAAATCTTTTTTCAATTTTCAAAAAAATGTTAATTAATATATTCATGATTAAATGCTTTTATTCAATTATTCAAATATTCAAAAATAAACAAAATAAAATTGAATTATTTAAAATAAAATAAACCTTAAATCGTTCGAATTTTAGGGTGCTGAATGTAAACTTTAAAATTTTCATTGTTTCGTTTTTTTTTTATTCGTAAATGACATTTTTCAATTTAGATTTCTCAAGAAACATCTTATAATCGCTAAATTGAACTGTTTTTAAGTTAAAATTGTTTGAAAATGATATAATTTTGAACACTTACAAATTTATTGATTGATTGTTCAAACTATTTTAGTTCTTAAAATGCAGTCTCTTCCAGGTCTGCTTAGCCAAGCTTTGTTTATAAAATACTGATGCGGGCCGATATGATTTCTCTGAAAGAACTCTGGAGACGCTTTCAGGTTCGCTATGTTTGTTATAATAAATTTAAAATAAGAAAGTAAAAATTAAATATTCAAAAATAAACAAATTGAAATTGAATTATTTTAAATAAAATAAGACTCGAATCATTAAAATTTCAGAGTGCTTAATTTAAACTTAAAAATTTTCATTCTTTCATTTTTTTTATTTATAAGTGAAATTTTTTAATCTTAATGTTTTAATAACAATGTAAAATTCCTTATTGTAGTGTTTCAACCTAAAATTGTTTGAAAATAATATAATTTTGAACACTTCAAAAATTTATTGATTGATTCTTCAAACTATTTTATTTCCTAAAACGCATTCTCTCCTTTGCCTGCTTAGTGTAGCTTTGTTTATAAAATACCGATGCGGACCGATATGAGTTCTCTGAAAGAACACATTGCGTGTCGCACTTATGTTACGCATCTACATTTAGAATTAGACTAATTATATTTCATGAAGAAGAATAATAAAAATTGAAATTTCATTATAGAAAATTCATTATTATTACATTTATCATTATTATTACACATCTAAGTACTCAACAATTATAAGAAAAATATTGAAAATTGTTTCTTTTTTATAGCATATTTTCCTCCTGTTTGTAAATGATTCACAATTGTTTTAACAATTATTATTATTATTCGAGAGAGGGAGAGGGTGGGGGGAGAGACTGAAGGGCTCCTTTCGATGGGTTAAGAGAAGAAAGCTTCCGTTCTGTGACATAAGACACAACGCGTGTGTCAGAGGCTTACGTTACACTTTCCAGGCATTGTTTCATTTGAATCAGGCGCGACTCCCCATATCGAAGTCTAAGATGTTTACAAATCAAAACACGCTTTCCACTGGTTTACTTATTTCAAAAATACATGAATAACCTCACACTCATACATTTTTTAAATCACAATAACCCGAGGCATCAAGTAAACGGTTGTACAAGAGTACGAATATAATTTTGGCCATCCAAAGAAATAATATGTACATAAAAGGTCATGTGTGTCACTATTTTTTTTCCACATCTCTTCCCTAACAGAACGGAACGTGTAAAATGTCCGCCGCTTACTGTTATTATTATTAATAAATATCACGCAAACCGGAGGCGATAGGTCAAAATCGATGTCAGTTTATAATATGGATATCATATGGTATTATAGTATAGTATATGCGGTGCTTAAAACTAAAAAATGACATCCATTTTTACCTATCTCTTACAGTTTACGAGATAATTGGTGTAAGAAATAACAATAACGGAAGGTTCCCCTCAGGTCCCAGTGGACAGTTCCCAAGCGGCGGACATTTTACACGTTCCGGTAACTTTCCGTGCTATTAGGGTTTGAAGCAAATCTTAAGGTTTTGGACAATCTTCTCATTTTATAGTATGATAAATTATTATATGGAGCGTTACCATAGACGATGTTACGCAAAAATAGTGACCATTATTAACTGTTATTTAGAATCAGCGTTGATAAATAAATTTTTAACTATATTGAAATCTTCGTAAGTATAAAATAAACAACTTTAGCCTACATTATGAATAGTTTGAAAAATTATTTTCGAGTTCTATCCTAAAATAGCAATGCAGCGTGACCAAACGAAAAACTTGTGAGATAGACTTTGCTTATTAAAATCCTCAACTCTAAAATATTGAACTTAACTTTCAATTTTTATCTTTTTCTACTCATCATAAGTGATATGTAAATCTCAAATATTTAAAAAATGATTTTAATATTATTTATAAATATTTCATTTTGAATTTTTTAGTTGGAAAAAGTGTGTGACAAGACATTTTGCGTACTTTTTTATTTATAATTTCTAAATGATCTCGTCTACAATGTTGAAACTTTATTAAATTGTGCTTTGATGTAAGTACTTTACTGTGATAATTTTAGAAAAAATGTATTATCAAAAGGAAATGTGGAAAATGACTGGCCAGTGGGCAACTTTTTGGCAATCACCCACATATTAAAATAATTATAATTAAATTTTTATAGTTTGAAGTTTTTAGTTTAAAAATTTACATTTTTTTACGATTTAAAAGTGGCTCTAGTTTCATTACTTTCAATTATAAATATTTTAATTTTTATGTCTTGAAATGATAAAATGTTCAATTTTGAATGTTTTAAGTGTAAAATTGTTTAGGTATTTCTATAGGTTGTCAATAAGATGATAGTAATTTTTATAAAGACTTCAACATTTTTAAATATTGATCGCTTTCAAATTTATATTGTTTAAATCCAGCGCTTCAACTGACAATGTCTAATTGGAAAAAATTTGTTTCTTTACGAGCTACTGATCATAAAAGAGTTTTATTTATTTTACTGTTTCTAATATTTGATTTACAAATTCTTTAATTCTGAATGTTGATCTTTTTTCAATCTAAGTTTTTATGTACTATCCGCGACTAAAAAATAGTGAGATTTTCGAGTAAATTTATAATTACATATCAATTCTTTACTCATAACATCATAAATTGGAAAATTCAAAAAGCTTAAGATAATTTGAAATTGCAATAACTTTGGTAATCGATTTAAGATTCCTTAATATTTTAGAAAAATACGCGAGTCTTTTCAAAATCTGCAAACGCAAATAGATAAGCTGAAGAAAGACTCGAATAAAGAAATGGAGAACAACGAACAACTCACCTCCATTCAGTTAAGAATAGAGGAGGATGTGAAATGTATAATGAAAGTCATTTCCGGAGAAAGGAACAAAATCGACAACTTGGAATTTCAATTTGCTAAAATTACAAGGCTTTTAAAACAAAGTCAGAAAGAATATCAGAACTCAATTTTGGTATGTTTTATATGCTATTAATGTTTTACATTTCTTTTGAAATAATTGTTTTTGGAGGTTACGGAGATTTAAAACTTGTAAATTGGTTTTATTTTTCGTCTTTATAAGGATCGATTGAAAACTATTATAGCGATTAACACTACTGTCTTGATTAAAGAACACAACATTTTTAAATGATTTTTTTTGCGTAGGAGTATCAGCAATATGAAAGTGAAGAAAAAATTGTGGATAAAGAAATCGGGAAATTTGCAAGTCAGAAAATAAATTTGGAAGATGAAGTTCTATCGAATTTAGATGATAAAGTCACACACGACAAGGTGGTGCGCAATTTGAATAAATTGTTATGTGAAGCTAAAGAACTAAATCAAGAGCAAGAATTGTTGCTGGTTCAAGCCGAAAACGTGTATGGGAAGAATGTGCTCGAGATAGAGAAAGTTAATTCCTCTATTGAAAACCAAAAGTCTGATTTAGCAGATATTATCAAGAGAAATATGGAGAAAGAAAAGGATATAGATCACATGCAAACAGAAATATCTAGGTGTGATACTTTGATTGAACAAAAGCAAAGACAAGTTATTTCATTAAACAAGAAAATTGATGAGGTATTGAACTACTCAAATAAATATTTATTTGCAATGCATTTCAACTACAATCATACACAATATTTTTATTTTAGATTATGTCAATAACTGGGGAAGAAAGCAACCCATTAGATTTGAAGATTGGCGCTTTAGAAAGGAACATTGAAAAAATCGAGATAAAAAATCAAAAATTAAAACAACTCTGGTTACGCCAAGAAGGAAATATCGTTACACTGAGTCAACAGATAAATTCTCGGACTCAAGAGCTTAATCTAATTAGCAAACAGATTACTGTCATGGAACAGAAAAACTTGAAAATTGAATTTGATATGAACAAACAGGGCAAAGAAAAAGCGAACATAGAGAGAACAATACATTTATTTCAGCAAAGACTAACGCAAATAAACAGTCGACTTGCCACTCAGAGAGGTTTGAAGGATGAATTGGAGAGTAAAAATTACACGACCAAAAGCGAATATGTAAAATCTCTACAGGATGAAGAAGTTAATCTTATAAAGCTACAGAGTAAAATTAAATATCTTATAAATGAAAAAGCAGTTCTTAAAGAGCAATTTCTCACTCTGCAACGTGAGGGCCTATCCTGGGAGAGAAAGGTAGAATATTTACATGTTACTTAATGCTTATAGTTTTAAACAATTCAATTTTGAATGATTTCATTTCTAAATTTTTTAATTTGAAAACGTGAATACATTAAATTTGAAATGGTTCTTTTCTGGCATTGAACTAAATAATTGTCAAACATTAGGTATTTTAAAATTGTCATTGTTCAATTCTAAATGCTTCAATTCAAGATTTATAAATCTGGACGCCTTTAGGGGAAATCACCCTACAGTAGATAATGATTTACAGTAAATAATCTTATTTAAATGGAAAACTGGCAAAATATGTTCATTATTTTTGTTAGTCCAGCATTTCAGCAAGGTTACTATATTTTATGATGAAGGTTCATTGAAATTTTATAATTAATTAATGTGTGAGAGCAAAAAATTAATTTTTAATCTGAAAAAAAACTTCGCCTCTTCATTATTCATACTTTTTGCCTTAATGAAATATTTGTGTGGCATGTTTATACTTTAGAATCAAAGCTTGAAGTTTAATGAACAATATTCATTAATACAACGCGTTATTTCTTTATTATTTATAAATATTTGAGGACTTTTGATTGAACATTACATTTTCCAACAGTAGATAATCGCAAAATTGCGAAAAATATCGCTGTCAAAATTGGCAGCTCTGCGACTGTTTCGCAGTTGCTTTAAGTTAAAGGTTATGTTTGTTTATTGTGATTTGTGAAGTTTTTAAATTTTAAATATATTAAATATATGTATATTATTTTTAGGATTAAGGTATGTAAAAATTTTGCACTTTTCTATGATCACAAGTAAGGTTAAATGGTGAGACGATTATACATCTCGTATCAATCCTACCAATCTCACGGAATATCAGAGATAAAAAAATGTATCTTTTTAATAAAAAATCCTTTATTAGAAGAATGCACTAAATATAGCAATTTTAGAAATATATAAAAAAATTTCTTCGTATTATTTCTTTTTCCTATTTGTGAAATTGTAATAATCTAAATAGATTGGTTTGAATTACCCAAAAAAAAGTTTAAGTTTTTGTGCTTTGTGTAAAATAATCATAGTTTCAATTATTATTCACACAATAGAATGATTTTAATTGTAAGTATACCCAGGAAACAAAAATCCATTCACTTGCGTTTGAATGGGTTTTGATGACTTTTGAATTGCGTATCTGTCACTGGAATTCCAGATTGCCACCCATTGGTTAGGCTGACTTTTGAATGAGAAAATGAGTTTATTAATGGGCAAAGTATTTTTTTCTGAGACCCATTCAGTAGCGATTATGAATGGGTATTATCTGACCCAGGAACAATTAATAGTTCCGATAAAAAATAATTTATTAAAAGTAACAAAAATTAATTTAATTAGCTAAAATTATTCACTAAAAAATAGTTCCATTTACAACTTTTAAGCAAATTCTGAAATACATAGTCTACTTTTATTTATAGACTATTCACTTTCTGGCATTTTAATTAATTTTGTTGAACATTATTTTTCACATATTTGCATCACACTACATCTGAATGTTGAACATTTATTTATATATTTCACATATTAAAAACTTATTTTTTTCTTTCAATTTAAGTTTATAAAATCTCGTTATCATTGAAACTAACAAATTAATAAGTTACAATCTTTAGGTTATGAAACTTCACATTCACCATACATCAATTTTAAATTCACAAAAACTATCACTCACGTTTTATTTTATAAAAAATATCTTTAACAAAAATGCAGATATTGAAATCCTAAACATTTAGATGTTTGGGATGCAAACATATATGAGCGGATTGCGGAGTTTGCTTCTGACACATGCAGCCTCTGGTCACTAGATCGCCAAAGTTGAAGTATCATATTCTGATCCTGCTCTGAGACACCGCAAGACGGCGTTGCGGTTTTCCTTGCCTACTTGCTTTGATAAATTCATTTGATAGAAAATTTAACCATGAAACCTCGATAGATTCCAAGTGACAAACTGGAGTGTTACATATTAGATTGTCCATCAACGCGTCGGGAAAAAGCTCATAATTTTCCTATAGATGGGAAAATGTTGCTGAAAGTTTAAAATGAATACCACTTTAAACATTAAAATATTCTGTTGTCATTTCATTGTCAGTGCTTTATAAAACACAATTTTATTTCCAAACCAAGAGAAAAATAATAAGAAATTCATAAATAAATATTGTAATCATTATTTATGTATTTTTATTTTTTATTTCTTGATTTCTTATAATTTGATTTACTTTTTAAGTTAATTTAAAAATTCCTATTATTATTATTATTATTATCATCATCTTAGGGATCTGAAATACCGCTATGAGGCGCTACTGGCGACTATCTTCCTTCAATTTTAAAGCATTAAGTGACCAGAGGCTGGACACATGCACTCCCTGTAGCCAGGATGTGCACTGAATAAAACAATGGCACTGACACATTCAGTGTAAATCTTCTAATTCCTGTACAGGATAATTGATTGAAATTATTGTGGAAAAATAATTAAAACTTCATAATTATTCAATTTAGAAATGAATTGTTGCAATAATTATAATATATTACAATATTATTTAATTTGAATTGCTTTAATTTTTATTTAATCTGTCTTTTCCAATTCAAATTTATTACTTCATACTTCTCATTGGAAACAATTTATTTTTTCAAATTGTAACCAGCAGTTCCCACTCAGTTGATCATAACCTGGGGTAACTTATACGTGTCAGACTCACGCTCATACAAAGTTGCTATTTGTGTATCGTATTTTTACCATTGAGTGTGATCTTTTAAGATCTCCATTTCATACTGAATTTCAACCCATTCATGCGCACATTAATAAATCGTAGAATGCCCATAGAACACATTTCAGGTTATTCAGTCTCATTCAAGTATATTCACTCAGCATTTTAACGAATGTGGAATGGCAGATTGAATCATCGCGCACAGGCGGCAGATTAAAAATGTGGCCAACCGATTGCATTTTTATTTTTTCAATCTGCAAATGACAGATACGCAATTCAAACCGACTCGCTTGCTATCGGTTCTTTTTTCCTGGGTATACTAATGATAAATGATAAATATCGAGAATTAAGTATTGTCATGCCTAGGAGCAATACAAGAAACGATTATTTTCTATTGGTGGATAGAGGTGTCAAAATCGTGTAACCTTGACCGGGTCTAATAAAAATGTTCAATACAGCTAATTGACTAATTTTGTGATCTTTCTTTCCATAAGAATACTCAATTAAATATGTAAGCTTGAT
Organism: Andricus quercusramuli; assembly: GCA_932178445.1. Lineage (NCBI taxonomy): Eukaryota > Metazoa > Arthropoda > Insecta > Hymenoptera > Cynipidae > Andricus > Andricus quercusramuli. The sequence goes on along the minus strand of CAKNXH010051058.1, from coordinate 27,875 downwards.
TTGAAAAAAAAGGTTTCTTTATTTCTGGAAACTGATGCAGTTAAAAGCTGTTGAATTTTTTTCTATCTACTGTAGGGTGGGTTTCCCTACACGTAAATTAGGTTAGTTTGAAATGGTAAAATCACATGTAGGCACCTAAAATTGCGATTTGTTATATTTTTAAAAGTTTAAATATTAAAAACGTGATTTTTTAAAGCTCATTATTGAATATAAAGATACAATTTTTTTCACTTTTACTGCATTTCAATTAAATTTAAGTAATTTTGATAATTGTATGTATCTTAAAAGCTTTTATTTGTGAAGGTTTTGTCTTGAAATTGTCCTCATTTTTATGATTCTAGTTAAAAAATGTTTAATTTTAATAGTATAAAAGTGAAATTGTTGTTTTAACTCTTGGCAACACATTTTCAACGCTACTTTTGAAATGTGTAAATTCATTAATTTGAAACTCTGAAAATTTGAAATCCTAATGAATTAACTTTCTGACCGGGATTTTTGTATCATTAGAAGACTTAGAATTGAAAATTTTACAATACTGAACATTTAAATTTAAATTTGTTTAAAGTATTTCGCACAAAATCTATGGAAAAGGTCTGTCGGTCAAATTTCGATCAGGGTCGGTTTTCTGATGCTTCAAGGGACGTTTATCAAAAATCGTAATGAGAAAATTTGAGCGAAAGGCTTTTTCCTTACATTTTGTGTGGGGTGCTTTGAATGTTTAATTATCGATCTTAAACATTTCAAATTTAGAATTTCGAAATTGGCTGAGGGGAAAAATGTATGGGTGAGCATTCGAAAAAAAAGATTTGAAATTTTTAAAAAATCCTACTGATTCAAAACTTACGAAAAATTCTTTGTATAGGGTAATTTTTGCTAGAGAATAGTAAACAAAAGTTAGAGATAATTTTTTTTTAATTTACAATTTTTTGAAAATGTACAAAAAACTTTCTTGTTTATATTGAGTTGAATGCACACTCTCTTGGAAAAAGCTGAATGCGTCGAACTTGAAATTTCAGCAACAAACACCAAAACAAATTTTTCATCACGCATGCACGGAATATGCCATATTTCACATCTGTTTTCCGTGCGCATTGTGACATATTGCGCATGCCGTGCGAACAGCGTGCGTTATACAATAACCGCACGCTGCTCCGTGTTTTAGAAGAAATATCGCACGTTCCACCGTGTTTTAGTAAGAAAAATCACACGCTTCGCCGTATTTTCACGAAACAAACGCAACTAACGTTCTACTAACTTCAACGTTATCATCTTCAAAATGTCAACAACAGTTTGTTTTGTGTCATGGGTGCAAGAAGTAAGTATAAAGTAAGTATAATATGAATATTCCCCTCCAAGGACGAGAACTATTTTTTTTTAAATTCATAATATTAATATTATCATTAAACTAAACAAATTATGTTTTTATTTAATTTAATTTCTCATGTGACGTATACGTCACACTAGTCCTTGGAGGGTTTATGCCCACACCAGGTTTCAGGTTAGGTGCGTTTGTTTCGAGAAAACACGGCCAATTCTCCATCGGCACCTGAAATTATCTTTTTGATTGGGTATGTTTCTTTGATACGAGCTGAAGAAATTTGAGGTTGGACATATTCAACTTTTTCAAAAAAAGTGTACATTTAACTTAATTAAAAAAATGCCTTTTTTGCATATTTTCGAAAAATTATAAATTACCAATTTTTTTATTTCTAATGTTGTATTAGGGCTCGCCCATAAACTACGTAGCCACTAGAGGGGTGGGGGGAGTAGTGGAAAATACTACGCTAATCTACGAGGGGGGGGCTTTTAACTCTAGCTACGTAGCTTAAAGTACAGATTTCACTACGGCGTTGCTAAAGGGGGGAGTATATAATGAAAAACCTACGTATATTGGGGGGGGGGGTAGTGAAAAATCTACAATCTACGGGGGGGGAGGGGGAATTCAAAAAATGACTCAAAACGGGCTACGTAGTTTATGGACGAGCCCTTACTGTTCACTGGTAAAAACTGCATATACTAAAAATTTGCCATAACTTTTGAACCTATAAGATTTTTTTTTTAAATTTTAAATAAAAAAAAAGTCAAAAGATATTAACAGATTTTCAATTTTTTTTTTACTTTTTTCTGATGCCAATCCAAAAACTTTTTAGTCGACTTTGAAATTGAGAAAATGGTATTTCACATAACCCTAATGTACATGAAGCATAATATATTTATTTAAAAGGTCACGGTTAGCTTCAATTAAATTTAATCCAAGGTGTTTGCACATCCAGTTTCTCTTGTGTTCGTGTTTCGAGGATGCCCCTTGATTATTTTGAGCCAGAAAAGAATAAATCGTAATTCAAAATTTGAGGAAGTGGTCACGATGACGTTAGAACAATGACTGCCATGACGCTGCTCTTATGGAATCTTGGGCACCTCAAGCCAGTGGCGGCGTAAGGGAGGGGGCAGTCCGCCCCGGGTGCCAAGCACCAAGGGGTGCCAATAAGGGGCAATAAGGGGTGACAAAACCAAAGTGTTACACCGCAACCGCCTCGGGTGCCAACCCATGCTACGCCGCCACTGCCTCAAGCTCAAATTTGAGAGATTATATTGTCTCCTGAGAGCTTTGAGGAATCATAAATAGACCAAATACCAATTGAAAGTTGAAAAAATAATTTTTGTACTTGAAAGTCAGAAAAATTTCATTTTCTCACTACTTAAGAACTTAAAACAATATTTTACCGAAATGCCATACTGAATAGTGCTTTAGATTTCACCACATAAGTTGTTGCAGAATATCATTAGTGGCAATTATACCATGCAAAAATTTGCTTGGAGAAAACAGGCATCATATATGGCATTGTTCTCAGTAGTATGTTCTGTGATTATCAAATCACATTCATGTAAAGTGTCATGGCTGTTATGTGTATTTTTATTAATATGATAATATGTCGTGCTCAATACTGGGCTACCTCGGTCTTCGCGCTCGGATATTTATTCTTTGTAATCAGAATGCCTGAATGAAACTCTACCAAAAACATCCCTTTTAGATCCCATATTTTTGCATCTTCAGATTCTGAATTTTCTACACAATTAAATATAGTTGAAGATTAAATTGCTCAAAGCTCTGTAGTCTTTGAGGTAAACATTCTCATCGTGGCACTCGCGCTCGATTGTTATGTTATATTAAAAAGAGGAATTTTTCACAGCATTTTCGATGGATAAAATAAAAACTCATACAAGTCTTCTTTCAGACTTTTTACGTATCTCGCGTCTTTTGGCGTACTATTGGAATTTTCGCTTTTTGCATATCAATGTCGATGAACAAATTGAAAGCGACGAGTTTCGTCGAAAAATGGTTAAAAGATATTTTGTAAGAATTTTGAAAAGCAAATATTCTTCTAAAAACTTATCCCTGTGTTTCGCGTCGTTTAGCTCAAAATTTAAATTTTCGATTTTTTCCATAGTATTTTCAATAAATAAAACCAAAATGACAAGCCCTATCAAAAAATGGTTTAAAAATTTTTATAGAAATTTTTTATTTTTAAGAACTGAAGTTCCTCCTTAGAACTTTTTCCGTATCTCACAACGTTTGGCTCAAAATTTGAATTTTCGATTTTTAACATTGTCATTCATGAAAGTGTAATGTAATCATCCAAATTTTCGATCTTTAGTTTTAACGGATTTTTAAGTTACGGCACTCACAGCGTCGGAAAATCATACAAGTTTGTCGATGTCTGTCTGTATGTCTGCGTGGTTACCTGAATGTTGTAGCCATGTTGACTTTTGAAGGATCTGTCCAATAGTCAGCGTTTAATACACTTTTGAAGGGTCCCAAAATGGAGGTCGAGTTCGTTAACCGGATATTTCAGACCAAAATTAAAACTAGCTGTGAATTCGATCTCGACTGTTTCCACTTTGTTTGTATTTATAATTATATGGTGCTCATTTCACGATAAGATAAGAAAACGATAAGAAAACGTTTATTATAAAAAACGATTTATAAAATATATAAATTACCATGACTTCCCTACTCTTCAATAAAATGTATTAATATTGTAGGTCAATCGATTCGTCTCGAACCAAGGAATGTTTCATATTCTTGCATCAACTCTGAATTATGTTAAAGAAAACAGTTTTACTATAAAAAACCGTATGTTCAAATATTATGCATCACCATGGTTTCCTTATTCTTCAATAAAATGTATTAATATTATAGGACAATCGATTTGTCTCGAATCAACACATCTTTTCTCTTTTTGCATCAACTTTGAACTATGTTAATGAAAAAAGTTTTACTATAAAAACCCGATTTTCAAAATATATAAATGACCATAACTTCCCTACTCTTTAATAAAATGCATTAACCCGAATCCGCCCAAATTTTTTTCTTTTTTTTAGACAAAATCTGAAACGGTGAATACCCTCCTCAGCTTAGGGTTGCCAACTTGCACTAAACAGCAGCCTAAAATTATTTGGGTAACCTCCCTGAATAGTACACAACGGTTTTGCGCGAGATTTAGATGTGAAAGACCAGGATAAGTCGTTTTTCATAAACCACTGCTCGCCGTACCATATATGACCCCGTGGGCGGGTCCGGATTAATATTGTAGGTCAATCGATTTGTTTCGAACCAAGGAATCTTTTATGTTCTTGCATCAACTTCGAATGATGCTAATGAAAAAAGTTTTACTATAGAAAATCGTATTTTCAAATATTATGCATTACTATAGCTTCCTTACTCTTCAATAAAATTTATTAATATTATAGGTCAATCGATTAGACTTGAATTAACACATCTTTTTTGTTCTTGCATCAACTTTAAATTATGTTAATGAAAAAAGTTTTACTATAAAAAAATGATTTTCAAAATATTTAAATTACCATAACTTCCTTACTCTTCAATAAAATGCATTAATATTATAATAGGTCAATCGATTCGTCTCGAACCAAGCAATCTTTTATATTATTTCAAAAACTTTGAATTATCCTAATGAAAAAAGTTTTACTTTAAAAAACTGAGTTTTAAAATATTATTAAGTGCTAAAAAAAATGCAATGAATATTTTTAGAAATCCTTCGGTCAGTTTCAAAATATTAGTGAGGAAAAGTAAGCTCTCAAAATTTCATGAATTTATCTGGAACCGTTTTCTAGTATCGTGTTCACAAAAAAGCGTGACATCCACACATCCACATCCACACACACACGCGCGCGCGCACACACATCCGGACAATTGCTTAGAACATTGTATTAGGCATTTTTAAACTAGGGAGGGTTTAATTAAATGAATTAAAAAATTTTGGAAAATGTTACCATTACAAAGCTTCCTCTATGAGGAAGCAAAATTTCGAGCATTTAGAAATTTTTAACAAAGTTTTTCGTCAATGAAAAAAAGACTTGAAAATTATCTTAATGGCATTTTTAATTTGGATAAAAATTAAAAAAGTTGTATGCTTTTAAACATTTTGAAAATTTTCAAAAAATAGAAAAAACTATTTTTCTGGTACATTAAAAAATTGCAATAAAAATTCTAACTAGATATAAAATATATTTCAAAACTATCCAAGTACAATTTTTCGATTAGACCAAAATTCAAAAAGTTGGAGCTTTTCAAATTTTGAAACAAAATTTTTTAAAGAGTTTTGGAAATTTTTGTCAAAGTTTCTTGTACATGGCAAAAATACTTATAAATTATCCTAATCGCGCATTTTTAATTTCGATGAAAATTAAAAAAGTTATATGCTTTTCAACATTTTGACCATTTTCAAAAAATAGAAAAAACTACTTTTCTGATAGATTGAGAAATTTTAATCAAAGTTTTTACTAGATATCAAATATATTTCGAAACTATCCTGATTAAATTTTTCGATTATACTAAAATTCAAAAAGTTAGATTATTTTCATAATTATGCAATTTTTTTTTTTAAGAGATCCGTAAGTTGTAATAGTCATTTGTAGTTGATTACAACAATATTCACAAATTATCTTAATTAAATTTTTAATTGACGACAAATTCAAAATGTTCTAGATAATTAATAATCAAGTAGATTAGCTATATTGGCATATTTTGAAAACGCAGTGAAATGATTTTCAATATCTTTTTCGAACTGACTGGAAATTTTTGTAGAGTTGACTTAGAACCGAACTTTTGAACGAACGAAATCAAAGCCTATGGCTTAATGTCTGCTTGGTAAATTTAAAAAAATATATATTTTTTATTACTATTATATTGAAAAATAAACCTACTTCTTATATTTCGTTCAATTTTGTCTATATCGTTTTATTTTTTAAAGAGAACCGTTTGCATAACTTAATTGTCGGGTGCGAAGCGTGAGTGACGCAATCAGAATGTAATCGTCAAAACCGCAAGTGTTTTGAGAACCATCTTACAAAAAATAATTGAAAAACAATTTCAGTTGCAATTTATGAATGTAGACCATCAGGCGCTTAAATCACAGTTTTTGATTTGAGTTACAATATTTATGATATTTGAAGAAATGCATATGCACGCCTTAAACGTACAAAAACGAGCGGGCATATTTTTTTTTTTGGCATTTATTAAACGATTAATTAGTTGAAGTACACAGCACTGGTTTAAACATTGAACTTGTAGACAAGTTAATTCCGTTAAACAGTCTTCCTATTTAATAATATATTTAATATTTAAATAAGATAATATTTCAAAGGATTAAACAAAACACTTATTTTCCCGTTTAGAATGCTTCATAACTGTAATTTCTTCAGAATTAAAAATAGAAATTCGCGATAATAAAAATCATTTAGGCACAGCTATAACATTTTAATACAGCTAGAAAATTTAAATAATTTGTTATCTATATATGAAGTAAGCACAAGACATCTTAGAAAGAAATACAAGAAAAAAATACCTTACCAGCCCCTTTTAGACATATGATATTAATCCAAAAAAGTTAGGTTTCTTCAATTTTAGAGATAAAAACCAATTTTTCTTCGCTTTGACGCTCGGAAACAATAGGGGTGTGCAAAATTGATGAGGGTAGTTTCAGGTTTACGGGTTGGCCCTTTTTACGGGTTTCGTAACTCCGGGTTGAAACCCTCATAGTTTCGGTCAAGTGTACGTCCGTCCCTCCTTCGTAATTTTTTCCTGCTAAAACCAAAAGATTGGCACTCAAAAAATGGCATAAATGTCGATTGGATATGCGGAAGTGTGTTAAAATTGGAATGCAAAATTTGACCCTGACATACACACATACCCACAGAGCAAGCCAAATAAAAGCTTTTAAAAATGCGTGACGTCATCCCAATCAAGTAAAATTTATTTAATTACTGTTCAACTAATAATTATATTACCAGGGTGTCTACTGTCTAGTGATTAGGCAATTTGAAATTCCCGGTTTTTTCCCGATTTTTTCCCGGTCAAATATTTTTCCCCCGACCAAGTTTTAGATGTCTTTTTTTGATTTTTTTAAGTCAATGTGTACATAGAAATAGGAATTTCAACATAATATACATAGACAAAATCTGCCCGCTGCTCGAGCACACTCTCAACGTGCACTGCGCGAGCGTCTCCCAAGTTTGAGCGCGCCTAGGGTGCGCACCAGTTGGATCTCACGCTTCGCGCTCGATCATTGTACATTCCCCACATTTTTGCATATGACTTTTGTAATTATAGGTCAAACCATCGAAAAATAAAATTTAATAATTGTGAATTCTCTTTTGTTAAACCTCCTTCGGCTTTAACGAACACATTCTCATCACGAGTCTTGGTAGAAAAAAAGGTTAAAAAACAAGTTTTCAGATCTAATTTGAACACAATTTTGTTATCAAACATCTTATTGTACCTTGTGCCTTTTGTCAACAAAATAAATTTGTTTATTTGTAATTTTATTTTTCACGGATAAACGAAAACTACGCGTCTTATAAAAAAATGATTATTAACAAATTTGTAGCTCTTTTTGGGTGAACAACTTTTGTCTATTTTTTTTTTTTTGTAGTTTGTGTCGTTTTTCGTGCGGATAAATTGTTCGAATTTCCGAGGACTACGAATAGCCGTATAGAATTTTCAAATCTTGAAAAAAATGGTCTCAAAAATTTTGAAAATGCTATAACTTTTTGCATTTGCATCAAAAATAGCTGGCTAAATAACTTGTCCTTTTCTTTCAGGTCTTAAAAAAGTGTGCCAAAGCTCAAACCAAACTGATCATTTTTTCGAAAATTATCGTGAACAGTAACAACTAGGCATTCATTTTTATCTGGGATCCTTTCTTGGGCGTTGTAATATGATCTCACAAATAGTCTTATTTTAGTACCAGTTTCTGTATTGTTTAGTTTGCTAACATCAGATTGATAAATGATCCCAGATAGCGAACTAAATTGATTCAGAGGGTGCATTGTTTCAAATGTTCCAAACTTCACTCTGACAAAAAACAAAAAATAGGTGAAATTAAAAATTCGTAAAAATTAGTGTTGAACCGTCACACTCAGACGTCGCGAACTTCAGTCCTGTGGGTTACGTTGGTTTCTAAACTTGACAGATTCGAATTTGCTTTATCAGATTTAGTTATTGACAGATGTTCCTCATTTTGAGCCTATTTCAATCCACAAATCAACCTTATTTTATTAGATTGACGGATCAAACTGAAGTGCGATTGTTTTGTTGCGTGAACTGTTTTAATACCGAATTAAGTTCTAAATCGAATCCTAGTTTTTACAGTGTGCCTACAGACAGGCAGCTTCTTAGATATCGTTTTTTCTGACTCAGAGGGTTTCAAAACGTGGAGATTTAATGAAAAACGGCTAAGTTAAATTTCACATAAAACCAATACCTTCTCATAAGAATGAGAATGTCAAAAATTTGCTTTTTTGTTTATTTGGTAATGTCATTTTTCACGATTTTAACCAACACCAAGCGTCCTATAAAAAAATGATAATTGTTGATTTTTCCTAATGTTTTTGTAGGGTCAAAATTTGAATGTTCGATTTTTTGAAGAAAACTCAAAAAGTTGTTCTGATAATCTTGTAGGTACATAGAATTTTCAACTCTTAAAAAAATGGTCTCAAAAGTTTGAAAATGCTCTAACTTTTTGAATTTTGATCCAAAATAGCTGGCTGACGAACTTGTCTTTTTCTTTTAGGTCTTAAAAAAGTGTGTACAGACTGCAGACAGACTACAGAATACAGACAGACTATAGATAACAGACTACAGACAGATTACAGACTACAGACAGATTTACAGACAGATTTTACGTTCGTAAAAATAGTTTTTTTTCTGACTTAGTGGGTTCAAAACGTGGAGATTTGATAAAAACCGACTAAGACAAATTTTACATAAAACCAATACCTTCTCATTAGGATGAGAATGTCAAAAATTACATAAATCGGTACTTAGGATAAGCATAAGAAGGAATCTTACAACTGTAGATAAAGTGGAAATGGAATAAAAAGAAAATAAAGTAGAAAAAGTCGATTTTTCGATCAAATACAAAAAATTCTCGGTCCTAAACAAAATTCCCGGGGGTTTCCCGGTTTTTTCACGGTCTAATAAAATTCCTGGGTTTTCCCCGGTTTCTCGGTCCGCTAGATACCCTGATTATTGTGAAATTCGTAAATGCGGTTTGAATGCGGGTTATTAGGCTGATTGCGGGTCTGCGGGTTAATCCGCAAACCTGACCCGACCCGCGCGGGTTGGGTTTTTTGCACACCCCTAGGAAACAAAAACAATCACATTGAACATGTTCTTGATATTATGACTGAAATAAAAACGAATGTTTCTAATAATAAATGCTGTAGTTTTTTTTTTATACCATTAACATTAAGCCGTTTCCCTTTTGGCGAGCGTCTAGGGGTAGGCGTGACACTACCCGATTCGGGTAGTGTTTCTAGGTGGATAGTTTCTTGTAGTAAATAACTACAAGTGTGGGCTCACCACACCCACGACTGCCAACAGCAACGCAGTAGTATTATTCTCGAACGGTCACCCATCCAAGTACTAACCGCGCCCAACACTGCTTAACTTCAGTGATCTAACGGGAACTGGTGTTTCCAGCGTGGTATGACCGTTAATTAAAACTGAATTAAATTAAAGTTCGTTAAAGTAAATGCTATTTCTTTAGATTTGATCGTTTTTTTTCTCTATTTTTTTGTCTAAAATACACAAGGTAAAAATTCGGTAAAGGTACCTATAATTTTATATATGGAAAATTGAAGAAAAGAATCAAAAATGAGATTTTTAAACATAAAAAAATAGTTTTTCTCAAAAAACGCGTAGTTTGATTTTATTCTTCGTTAGTTCAAAATAACCGGGGACATCCCCGAAGCAAGTACAAAAAAGAAACTGGATGTGTTAACACTTTTAAGCTGAACTTAATCCAGGTTAGCTGTGACGTATTTGCCAGTTCCTTTTTAACCAAGACTGCTTTTAACGAATTTTTATTAGGGTGATTGTCAAATCGAATGTAAACTTGAGCAACTAAACTGACAATCACGACATTACTAATAATTTAATAAGTAATAAACAATTATCATGTCACTTATAAAGGTTTAAAATCTAAAAGAGGAACATCGGAAAAGAAATAATTATGCAATTTGTAGTCGAAATATGAGAATTGAATTTCAGATTGGAAGTTCTATGGAAAAGCGCGTCCATTTAAATGGTCAGAAAATCATAAAATTATCCAAAATTAAATAAATCATAAATAAAATTATGATAAATTCTTTAGAATAAAAAATCTGCATAAATAGCTGTCTCATCATACAATAAATGGGACTCCATCCAAGACATAGTCCTTCATAATAAAGATCATTTCTTTAAATATCCAGACGTATCTGACTTTTCTTTAAAGGTTAGACAATAATAAACAAATATTTAAACGAATAAATAATCGATCGATGCGCATGCGCATACACGTGTAGATACGCTGTTGAGCGGCAATTAATAGCCAACAAAATCGAGGGACAGACAAAATTTATACTTTCGTTCCTTTAAAAAGAAAATATTGATTGAAAAATTTTTTTTTTTAAACAGGAAGACTTTCTACGTAATTTTTATATTACCGGGACTTCAAGTTTGCCGCCAATTTGATAATCACCCATTATCACTTCACTTTTTAGGTTCAATTAGCATTTGAAACTAGTAAATCCTTCAAAGAAGAGCAAAGTGCTGGTGGCGATGTAGCAATAATGAAAAGTGAAATACATAAGATGGAAATGCGTTTATCACATTTGAGAAAGGTTCAGGAGAAACTGATAAATGACATGGAGTTTTGCATTTCAAGAAGAGATGTTATTATGGACGGAGCATTGGCCAAAGAAAAGAAAAATCCAAAAGGAGTCCATAACCAGCGAGTTATATTGCGCAAGCGGTTGGACGATCGAAAAGTTAAAATCAAACAAATTGCAAAAGTAAGTGTCTGAAAATTAATTTTCACATTAAATTACACTTGAACTTAATTTCTGTACTCGCAGGAAACGAAACAATATGAAAATAATATTGTGGCATTGGAAATAGAGCAAAAGAAAGCACTGGAGAAATTAAACGAAGGTCAAAGAATTTTGAGAGAGAATGAAGATGCTATTCCGGATATTGAGAAGAAAATTATGGAAGCTGAACTTATAAAGTATCATGTACGTAGTCCTCTTTACACTATCTTCTGTAAATTCTATATAAAGTCTAGATTATAAAACACGTAAAAAAATTGCAGAACCTGGAAACGTTAGTTCGAAAACAGCGCAAAGCCACGATGCTTCAGGATGTGATAAACAGGCAATATAAAATGACTTTCAAATCAGAGGCTGCCTTAAGTGAAGAAATATACAATCAGCGAGTTTTAAACGCCGAATTAAAAGAAATTATGAATCAAACGAATCATGACTTTCCCCTTTTAAAGCACAATATTCGAAAAATTCTCTTAACTTTAGAAGCAACATAACATGTCATTAAAAAAAAAAAAAAAATATATATATATATATATATATATATATATAAAGACGTGCAAAATTAAAAAACGATAATTACTAGTCTTTCTTACTTCAACATATAATTTATTTCTCTATACCTAATAATAATTCATAACATCCACTTAACTATGTGGTAACTCCTCTTACCGACTCTAAGCAGAGTTAATTTGTTCGATAGTATATGGATCCCTGGAGTGATCACCTCGTTTATATTTGTTATTTTTTGGTGGTTGATTTGAAATCCGCCAGCTGGAATGATTCTTAGAGCATCCTTTTCAGTTTTAAAACAATTAGCTTTCATTGCCAATTCATAGGCAGTTAATCCTGGTTCACTGATAATCTCGGTCACAGTTGCTGCTTCGAATACTTCAAACACATCTTGGGCACTCATTTCTCCTAGTGTTTCTATAGAATTCTCGTAGAGTAGTGCAGAAGTGCGTTTTGCAGCTTTTAAGCCCTCATCTGTAATATGGATTATTTATAATTTTAAGATAAAAGAACAAAAATTATTATTATATCTGCTTTTAAAGAAGACTATATGTTAAATAAATATCTACCTCCGTGTACAAGCACAGTAACTTCTTCAGCCAGTATTTTCTGAGCTTCGCGTTTACCAGGGTCTTTTTTATGTCCCTCTACAATTTTATTGATCTCAGGTGCCGATAAAAAGGTGAATAAATTTAGAAATTTCTCAACATCGGCATCTGCAGTCCTAATAAAAAACTGATACAGTTGGAAGCTAGTGCTTCTATTTGGAGACAACCAAACAGCATTTCCTGTAGATTTTCCAAATTTCTTGCCACCTTCTGCAGTTATAAGTGGTAGCGTTAATCCATACACACTCTCTTTGGTAGTTCTGCTAACTAAATCGTGCCCAGCGACGATATTTCCCATTTGATCGCTCCCACCAATTTGAAAACGACAATCGTATGTCTTGAGTAAATGGAGCCAATCATAAGCTTGGAAAATTTGATAAGTAAATTCTGTAAAGCTCATACCGGAATCCGACTTCAAGCGCGACTGAACGGAAGTTCTGCTCAACATTGTACCGAGTCTAAAATGCTTTCCAACGCGACGAATAAATTCGATCACGTTGACATCATTATACCAATCTATGTTATTGACTATTTTGATGGGTTTTAATTTAGAGCTTGGATCCTTCCAAAAGTATTTTTCGTGATTTTCGAATATAGTTTCGATGTTCTTTTTAATTAAATTGAGGTTTTCTTGCACTAAAAATGCCTCCATTTCGAGACGTTCTGATTTTCGGTGGCTTGGATCGCCTATTAATCCTGTGGCTCCACCGACTAATGCTACGACTTGATGACCTGCTCTCTGCCAATGTAGAAGGTTCATCAGAATCAACAAGTTCCCTACGTGCAAACTGTCTGCAGTGGGATCAAAACCAGCGTACACGCATTGGGGCGACTTTTTAAGAAGCTCACCTATTTCTCCTCTGGAAATCCATTAATAAATTAAATTTTGTTTATATTCAGAATATTTGAATTAGGGAAAGATTAAGCAAATATCCAACATGTTCAAAAATACTTTTTTTAACGTAAAAATCATGTGTGCAAAATGTGGTTCTGATGAGACATTTTTTTAATCAAAACTGTCCCGAAAAGTAGAAAAACCGATGTTTTCCTGATTTACTTCAAGATTATTGGTTGTATTGATAGCGAGATTGAGAGTGTTAAAATAAAAGTTGAAGGCGGTCTCTATGAAATTAATATCCGCTGAGTTTATTTAAAATTATAAATTATACTTATAATTATAAATTAGACTCATCAAAATTATTCTTTCTTTCGTTGACTGGGCAACCGAACCTCAGCTGTCAGAAGAATTAGAATACCGAATCGCGCATTCCCCTAAAAATGTTAAGGGCGTTGGAACCAGGACCCAACCTCAAAATTCAATTGCCTCATTTTATTCCAAAAATACTAGAATTACATCTTTTTTTAAGATAATAAGGTCGATTTCTTGTTTTGAATCAAATCTGTATTCAGAGTGAAAAATTGGCTAATTTCAATAGTTTTTGTGTGAAACGTTTTTTTTTTTTTTTGATTCTCGGATTAGAATAAAAAAAAAGTTTTACACAAAAACTATTGAAATTAGCCAATTTTTCATTCCGAATATAGATTTGATTCAAAACAAAAATAGGTTTTAAATAACTAAAAGAACATGTAATTTGAGTATTTATTGCAGACTTTTGCGTGCTGAGCGCAAACCAACGGGACGAACCGTCAATGATTAATCGACTGCTATCAAATTCGATAAACCATCGAGGTGTACACATCGAAAGCAGCCAAAGCAGCAAACCTAAACCCAACCAGCAACAGCGACTTCAATCACGAAAATATGTCGCTGAGCACGAAAGCATCAGGAAGGCGAGACGAACACCTTGCCTCGCTAAGGGACCTCCCGGATGACCAGGATAGGGTAAGGCCATGGGGGCACCTCTCGGCTACATCCGATAATAAACAGAAACTCAAGTATAAATCCAGATTACGGAATCTTGACTTACAAAATGTTGAATAAATATGCATGCACAATAGGTGAGGAACCTCCAAATCTCATATAAATCCGATCCAAATAATTCAAAATAAACTCCTTAGACGCATTACAAAATCCCTCTTCCTGTACTCCTAAATTCCAAACATAGCACTCAAGTATCTTAACGTTTTTCCAAATAAGTAATACATACAATCAGGCTTCTCGATAAGAGCGCTTCCCCTGATCCGTGGCGGAGCAGTACCCCCACTACCGTTCTTGTTTTGAATGCCACCGGATAAATTTCAAAACTTCTCAATAAGAGCGTTCGGTGAGGTTTGATTATTAATGGCTTTCTCGTTTTGGTAACGACAAGATTTGAAAATAATAATAATAAAAAGTGCATTGTTTTTTATTTATCGATCCGTGCAATCTTTTTTAGCAATAGCTGGTTTCGATTTTAGTATATTTACGTATCAAACAAACTTGTACGCGCTATACGAACGAGAAAAATCAAGGAAAGTCGAAGCGCTATCAATGAGAGACCCGCTTACGTTTCGAGCGAGCGAGCTTTTCGGTAGAGTGTGGGGGTACACTTCTCGGAAATTCTCTCCCCAAACAGCCCCGTGAACGCTCTTATTGAGAAGCCCGACTGTAATTGGATGATTGGTGGCAACTTTTGCTATAGCTCTATTTCTCGAGGAGTCGACTCGAAAAATAGTAACTTCGACATTTTTTTTATGAACCAATTGTTGCATACTGCATATTGACCTTGTTTAAATAAAGAAACCCAGAACAAAATCTTTTTATAATTTTTAAAACTTAAACTCCGTAATTAACATTTCTTACATATTCCTTTTCGCCTTTAAGGGCATGTGACACAGTCAAATACCTACATTACCGACCTCAATTTTTCAATTTTCTGATTTTTTTGTTTGAATTTAAGAACTTTTTTTGTAAATAAAATATCGGGCTGAAACCTTGGAAAATGTATGAGAAGACAATAAACTAAGTTTACGTACTTTATTCGATGAGGAATTTCGCAAAAAATTATTTTCGAAAAAATTCAAACTGGGTGCATTTTTTGAACCTAAGAACTTTTTTTATAAGTAAAATATCGGTTTCAAACTTTGAGAAATGCAAGAGCCGACAGTGAAGTACGTTTATGTACATCATCTGAGTATAAAAGATGCAAAAAGAAAAATTCCAACTAAATGTCAACAACGGTTGCCAGTTCGGTTCGTATTCGCGGTGAACACGAAAATGCGAAGTCTAGCGGCCACTGAACGAGGCCAATAGCGATTTCAATACTTATATCTTCAATACACAACTTTTGAAAAATATTATTGTAAGAACACGTCATCATCAATCTTTGACAGTGTGGACCCCATATTTCAGAAGTAGACGAGCCAGCTGATAGAGCCTCGATTAGTGGCCGCCAGACTTCGCATTGTCGTGCCCATCGCAAATACCGACCGAACTGGGAACCGAAATCGGAGTTGACATTTAATTGGAAGTTTTCTGTTTGCATCTTTTATACTCAAATAATGTACATAAACGTACTTTACTGTCGGCTCTTGCATTTCTCAAAGTTTGAAACCGATATTTTACTGATAAAAAAAGTTCTTAGGTTTAAAAAATGCACCCAGTTTAAATTTGTTCGAAAATAATTTTTTGCGAAGTTCCCCCTCGAATAAAGTGCGTAAACGTAGTTTATTGTATTTTCATACATTTTCCAAAGTTTCAGACAAACTAAAGTCCATTCCAATCTCTCTTGTGTAGTGCTTGACGATATTTATAGCAGATTGAAGTTTGCCTTTACCAGAGGCATAGATCTTCAGATCATCCATATAAAATACATAAGTGACCTTATGCTCGCGCTGATTAGTGTCGCCACACAGGTATCCAGGAGAATTTCGCAGAGCGAGAGATAGAGGCAGAAGTGTGATGCAAAAAAGCAAAGGGCTAATGGTATCACCTTGAAAGACGCCCCTCTGGAAGGTGACGTTCGTTATCAGACGATAATTTCTAGATGAGATAGTAAATCTAGTTTTCCAAAGAGGCATCAATCTCTCTATGCATCTCACTAAGTGTGGATGTACCTTCAAGCTTTTCAACAGACAGATGATAAGTCTATGATAGGTTGAATCGAAAGCTTTCCGGTAGTCAATCCAGGCCACGTTCTTCATACATCTCTCGCCATACAGGCTCAATTCGTCGAACAATCCTGTTGTTTAGGGCAGCTGTAAATATCTTATAAGGATCTAGAGAGTAACTCTACTCATGAAGGGTGTGAACACCACAGTTATGATTACAGAAGGCAAAATGACAGCTGATCAAATCACGAGAGTGCTGGCGCTCACACAGAAACAACGCACAACAACCAAACACCTGACGACGAAACACTCATCAGCCAGGAGACGACAGAAAATCGACCGAGGAAGATACAGCCGGAAAAACTGACCAAGAGCAAACGGCATTGGGAGCTCGAAGAACGAAAAAACAGAAAAAACTCAATTGTAGTGCGAGGATTTCGATCCAGAGACAGAGGAATAGGCAACGGAATCGAGGAAACGCTTTTGGATCTGACTGGAGTGAAAATTAGGATTAAAGATATGAAACAAATCGCTGGAGGGACTCTCATCAAACAGGACTCATGGTTCACGAAGAAAAAACTAATGAAAAATAAATTCAAACTAGAAAATATAACAATCCGAGTGGAGGATGATCTCACTTGTAGAGAGAAGGAAATTCAAGATTGGATTGAAGAGGAGGTACGGGAAGCCAGAAAAAGGGGAGAATCTGCGAGCTATGCGTACATGAACTGGAGGATTGGCGAACGAGAATTTTCATGGAGTGAAGAAAATGGCCCAGAAGAGATCCAGTTTTTTCGAGGACCACGAAACAAGATCCATTAATGGGGTGGCCTGGAATTTGGCAGGTAGTAAGAAAGTCTTGGAAGTATGGGACTTTTTATCTAAATTCGATGTTATTGTAATTCTAGAAACATGGGTTGAAAAAGATAACGAACGTAGTCTAACTGATAAACTGGATAAAAATTTTTCTTGGAAAACCAAAGCAGCAATAAGAGATCATAAAAACGGGAGAGCTAAAGGAGGGCAACTAGTTGGGATTCATAAAAATTTAGGGCAAAATGTATCCGTAGAAGAGTGGAAATATGGTATAATTTTAAGTCACGATGCATTCGGGGATAGGCACATTAAAACAAACATTATAACAATCTATAATAATGTAGGAGTAGCAAATGCTTGTAAAGAACTTAGAGCTGTATTAGAAATTTTTCAAGGCAAGGGAGAGCGCGTGATTTTACTAGGCGATTGGAATGCAAGGATAGGAGAACGTCAAGGAGAATGTGAATTTGATGAGCATGAACCACCCAAAAATTATTACTAAAACAGAAAATCAGGAGACAAAGTTGTTAATTCAGAAGGAGTGAAATTGTTAAAATTTTGAGAAGAATTTGGAATGAGAATACTGAATGGAAGAATGAATGGGGATAGGGAGGGTAAGTGGACTCAAGTCGGACAGAATGAGGGTTCGGTGATAGATTATGTAATTGAATTAGAGGGATAGAGGTTGTCACGAGAGCTGAATCTGACCATTTTCCGGTGACATTCCAACTGAACGCGAAAGAACCAAAAGAAAAGAGGAAGAGAAGAAAATGGAAGCGCAGAGGAAACAAGAACAAGGTCCACAGGCTTCTTTGAAACGACGAGAAAGGTGAAGAATACAGAAAAGCATTGGCAGAACTGTGGGAGGCAGAGGAAATTTCCTCAAAAGAAGATTGGCAAGCCAGATGGGGAAACATTTTAAGAAATATAAAAAAGGCAGCAGAAACAGCGGGGATGTTCAAAACATATAAAACTGATGGAGCCAACGGAGAAGGAGGGAGTACAAAAACCGAAAAAGACCAAGAAGTGAAAGATCAAAAGAAAAGGGTTTGGATTAAGTTAAAAAAATATATAAAGACAAAACAAGAGGCCGACAAAAATGAGTGGAAAAAGGAAAAGAAGAAGCTAAAAGAACTACGTATTAAAAAGAAAAAGGAAAAAGAGGAGGAACGCTGGGAAGAGGTCAGAAGAAGTAAAAGCATGAAAGAATTTTGGAGAGCTATAGGAAATTTTCGACCAAAACGGAAAAGCAAAGGGAAGAAAATCAGTAAAAGACAGTGAAAGAAACATTTTATGAAGCTACTTGAGGGTGAGGAATTAGAACAGCGAAAAGATGTACAAAAAACGAGAGAGCAGGAAAGCAACACGACACAAGATTCAGAGGGAAGAGAAACTATAAATACTGAAGGAAAAGAGATGGAAGATGAGATGGATCTCAATGCCAAAATTTCCGAGGAAGAATTAAAAAAAGTAATAAAGGGGTCAAGAAAGGGAAAGCCGCAGGAGAAGATGGAATCACCATAGAATTCATTCAAGAACTTCCACAAGTATGGGGAGTAGAATTCCACAAGACTATAAATGGTTTGTGGGAAACAAGAAAACTAGGCAACGGATGGGAGAAAGCGAGGATTTATCCAATACACAAAGATGAAGAAGAGGACGACACTGAAAATTACAGGGGGGTTTCCTTGCTAGATATAGGATATAAAATTCTGACTTCAATCATGAATGATAGGATGATGAACTGGCTCGACAAAAAGAAATTCTTCAAAGAAAGTCAAGCGGGCTTCAGAAGAAAACGATCAGCTAGGGATCATGTATGGGTTCTTAACGCGTTAATAGACAAGAATTTAAAAAGAGAAAAGGGTCAATTATACACCGCCTTCATAGACCTAAAAAAGGCATTTGACATGGTGGACAGAGAAATTCTCCTAAAGAAATTAAGAAACCTGGGCATCCAAGGCAGGATGATGAAGATGATCGAGGAGATATATGGAAGGACCTTGAACGAAGTAATAACAGGAGATGGAATCACGGAATGCTTCGTGACGGCTGGACGAGTAAGGCAGGGATGCCCCATAAGCCCCACCTTATTCAATATCTTCATCGAGGACATGGATATAGAATGGTAAAGAAGAAACGTAGGAGGAACGGTGATAGGAGGTGCCAACATTTTTGGAATGAAATTTGCAGACGACTTAGCGCTAGTAGCAGAAACACCCGAAGGACTGACAGACTTAATAAAAATTACCGAAAAGTACGCAGACAAAAATAAATTGAAGGTAAACGCGAATAAGTCTAAGGTGCTGGTATTTCGAATAGGAGGTAAAAGAAAAAATGAGGAAGTTTGGAAAATTAATGGAAAAGAACTGGAAATTGTTGATAGCTTCAAATACCTTGGTTTTTGATTTTATACTGGGGGCACTCACAAAAAATATATATTGAAATTGGTACGTAAAGCCCAAAGAGCAGCGAACGCAGCGTGGGGGGTTATGAAGCGAGCGGGCCTAGACAAACTGGGAAAAAGACTTTACCTGATGGAAACTATAGTAAAAGCTGGATGTCTATATGGAGTGGAGATTTGGGGTTGGGTGAAAAGTACTACTCCTGGATATTTGTGGAGAATGGAATCAGAAACAAAAATGAGAGCGGGTAGATATCTTTCAGAAATTTTGCAGATGGACGATAGTAGGTGGCCGAAAGTATGTCTCCGAGAAGAGATAAGAGGTCTACTCAATGAGAATCCTTCTACTTGGGGAAAGGCCCTCAAGAAGGCATTCAATGAAGTAGGGGATGGAGACACTGTCAAGATAATATGGAATGGAGGAAATCTAGAAAGGGTCCAAAAGAACTTGGCAACGTTGGTGGAAAAACAAATCGAGCAAGAAATACTGACTGACTGGGGTCGAATCGACAGATCTACTTATTGCAGCGACTACAAAAAACTAAAAAAGAGCGTGGGCCTAGAAGAATACTGGGAGGATGGAAATGTACAGGGGTGGATGAAAGAGCAATGGGCAAGACTAAGATGTGGAAATGTAGGGAAAGCTGGGAATAAGGGATACAAAGATTCTACTTGCAGAATCTGCAGCGAAGAGGTTCAGGAAATGAAGCATATATGGGCTTGCAAAGGCGTAAACGAGATTTTAAACAGCAAATGGACTAACGGAGTAGTACCGTGGGCAGCTGGTAAGACAGGAGCGGAATTGGAAAATCATGTAATTCAATGCTTAAACAAAAAACCGAACCCCGTCCTCTGCGGGTTTGCAAAAGACTTCGAAGAAAAGGCAATAGAGAAGTGTAGGGGCTGTGAAGTAACCTTAGATTAGAAGACAATTACTGATTAGTTAGTGTTAAGCATACAAAATAGATAGTTTGAAAATGCGTTATAACGTAATTCTAAGACATAATTTACATGTACAAATACAATTGGGAATGTAAAAATTGTAAAAACTCGCAGGATTGTACAAAAGGAGAAATAAATTATTATTATATAAATAATTACAATAAATAGCAACAAAAATTACAGGATATTATTTGAATGAATTTGGTACTTTTTTGTATACAGTCAAACCTCGTTTATCGCGACACTCATTTATCGTGATCTTCACTTATCGGGATCTTGCAACCTCGTTTATCGGGACATATTGTTCCCCTTCCAACCACCGTTCCTTATACATAAGCACTTGAAGTGGGGTAAGGTCAGAGCGTGGTGGGAGTAGCGGGAATTTAAAATTCTTTTTGATCATTTGCGATTAAACCTGACATAACCCGTAAATAACAACACAGCAAGGTGTCATGACAACCCGTCTTCAGGCTGGGGGTAGTAGTGGGAGACCCCTCCGAATCCCGATAAATGAGGTGTTTACATTTCGAGGGCGTCCCGATAAACGAGGTTTGACTGTATTGTATATAATGCAGAGGGTTGCGCCGACATACTTTTGATAGGCGGCAACTTTGCGTATTTTTTATCGGCGGCGTGACCTTACCATTTAGTACTTTTTTAAGATATAGATAGGAAACTATAAAAATAAGTAGGAACAAAAGACCGTTTTCCGATATAAGTTATATATTTAAATTGGTATTATTTTAAAATACAGTTTTTTTGCAAAGATGTTATACTTTTCTTTATGAATAACCTAAATAGAAGGCCCATTTGATCCGAACTGATAATCTATCAGTATCAGTTCGGTTCCGTACGTTTCCATTTGGTTGCCGAATTGGAAAATTTTTGAAATAGAAAATATATTCGGTTCAATGCGGACATTATCAACTGTAATCTATTCGGGTTTCCGAAAACATTTTTATTCAACCTCAGTTAGGATTTCCAAATTTAACTTTTCAAAGTCTTGAACTATGTTCCTACGTCACTTCCGTTCAATTTGGACTTTATTTCCTGTAATATTTGTTGTAATTTATTGTATTTAGTTGTGGTTTTCTGTAAAAAGGTTTGCAGTTTTTTGTTCGCGTTTTTCTATTAGGGATTCATAGAAATAATTATAATTTTGCAAAAATGTTTGAGGAATTTTAAGTAACAATAAAAAAAATAACGAATTAGGCTTTTCAAGGGTCAAAAATTGTGATTTATATTATTCACAAGTCCACTAGTAAATTAAATTAAAATTGGTTACTGGTATTGGAGAATTTCACAAAAATGTTCTTGACATTCTTCACCCTTTTTCGAAATTTGTGTAGAAGTGTTGATTAAATCTGAATATTTTGTGAATCTGCAATTTTGAGATACAGATTTCACGTGTCAAACCTATACCGATAAACAGTAGTTAGACGCAGCTTCTGCCGTCGGTTTGTAATACCCACCTCATATCTGGCAATGCATTTATGTGCAATGTGTTTCTGCAACACTTCAAAAAAAAATTCAAATACACATGAAACCAAAC
The DNA here is from genome assembly GCA_932178445.1 of Andricus quercusramuli. Lineage (NCBI taxonomy): Eukaryota > Metazoa > Arthropoda > Insecta > Hymenoptera > Cynipidae > Andricus > Andricus quercusramuli. Next base: position 5,659 of record CAKNXH010051058.1, on the reverse strand, counting down.
ATAAAAAAAAACTTTTTTTCGTTTATATATTGCTTATATTATGTTTATGAAATATCTTATCAACAATTTTTTAATGTTTCATTATACACTATTGTCAATCCGGGTTTTCCACAGAAAGAATCATTTCAACGTGAAACCAATGTCACAAAAAGCCAAAAGTGCAATCAAAATTGGGAATGTGGAATGCTAGACACAATCAACACGGTTCGCGCCGGCCCGGTTCACGTGGCTTTTCTTTTCCTGGGAATATGTTATCAGATTAGGCTTATGAAGTAGTTAATTTTATTTTTGAACAAGATAATTTGATAATGTTCTTCAGAACTAACACCGAGCTTCAAGCTATTTATTGGACTTTTGAATTTCAGACTAAAAAATATCGATTTAATTAAACAAATTATACAACTCTATTGACTTATCGACGTCGGTGTACAGTGCAAACACTTTCTTATTTCCAGCACTGATTACGCGAAAATTATTAAGCAAAGCAACATGTGTGCTCCTACTCTAAAATGTGGCAGCAACTATTACAATGATAACAAAGAATAAATATTCATTTTCATAATTTGTTTCAGTTACAGACCAGTATTTTATTGTTTTTAAAGTATGTTTGAAGACGTTGTTACTGAAAAGTTAGAATAAAAAAAAGTAAAGACAACAATGAATATTTATACTTACGCACTGCTATCTGGAAATAAATCCTCGAGTATTCCCCTTTCATGCAATTTTAAAATATTTCGATTCGTATAAAACCTATTTGATTTATAAAAGTGAGGTTTTCCGGCGTAGCATAACCTCAAAAAGCATCCTACATTCATTGTGTTAACTTTTAAAATTCACAGAACACTCGTTGAAATTAAATTAAACATTATCTGCACTATATAATTTAAAATTACACAGCAACGCAATATTGCTTGTTGACAGAAAATCGAAAACTATTCGCTACAAGAGATTAAACTTAACTGATTAGTTATATTCAGTTCCAATGTGGTTGGTGATTATCAGCTGGACAACAATAATACCAAGTTTACGGGGTTCAACTCGATTTTTTTTAAGTCTTCGTAAAAAATAATTTCTCACCATAAGTGTATTTAGAAATTAGTTTTTATTTTTAAAGCACGATCTAATGCAATAATAAAATCGATATAACAAATAAATGATCGATTTCATTATTTCATTACATAGTTCTTGAAAAATAAAAACTAATTTTCAAATACACTAAAGGTGCAGTCCCATGCGAGCAGAAAAAGTCAGCGTAAGGCGTAAGCAGAAACTCAAGAGAGTGAAAGAGACGGATAGATCTATTTGTCTCTTTCACTCTCATGAGTTGCTACTTTACGCCGACGTTTTCTGTCCACATGGGACGGCCCCTTTAGGGTGAGAAATTATTTTTAATACGTATATTAAAAAAAAAACGTTTGACGGTGCAGTCCCATGTGGGCAGAAAACGTCGGCGTAAAAAGCAGAAATACATGAGAGTTAAAGAGACGGACATATCTATTTGTCTTTTTCACTCTCATGAGTTTCTGCTTTACGTCGACGATTTCTGCCAGCCCTATGGATCGCCCCCATTCTTACTGTTCTCTTAGCATTCGGAGGGGTATCGTAGTTCTAATGAATCCAATAGATGGCGTTCCGAACGCGTAGGCCCGTGTTTACATTTGTTATGTATTGGTTATAACGACAAAAACGGTAAAATTGACAATTTACATGATTTAAATGTTAAGAGTGAATTATTTATTATGTTATTGAAAGTTTTTTTGAGAATTATTAGTGCGAAATCATAGTGACAAAATAACCTTCAATAATGTAAAAAATGAAGCTCTCTTTTGCTGAAATTTGTGTTTTCGCGAATTCTTCGCCAACGAAGAGAAATTTTATCGAAGGCGAACGTTTTTTAAACACTGGACATATTATTTATTGTGGGAAAAAGTCGGTGACCGATTTATTTGCTCTTGTAGCATATTGTATGCATACCTCGGGTTTAAAAAACAATCCTCACGAAATAAAAGGTGAAATTGCTTTAAGCGGCAAAATATTAAAAATGGAATGCAGTTGCAAAGCTGGTCGAAGTGGACAGTTCCTTATTTCAATACGACGCGGGTTTGTTTATACGAGCGGATCATCGAACAGTGTTTTGAGCATCGACATATAGAAATGGACCGATAACCCTGTGGGAAGCACTGAAATTGGCTTTTGAGAGAGAGAAAACATTTGAGGGGTGAAACTGTCTCTTTCTATTCCAGGACTGTGTCAAGTGAAACGGATGCCCCGCGCATTGCCTAAATATTCATTATGGTTAATTTGTTCGTAAACAATTATAAATAATAGATTATAAATATGTAGGTATGGTGAATTAAAAATTTAAAAACCGTAAAAAAAATGTTCAAATTTGCTTATTCAAAGAACTTGGAAACCTTAAATTCTTCTTGCCATTTGATTGAAAATAATCCTTTTGTAAGAAGAAATTTCATATAAAAGCATCAATATTAAAGTATTTGAGGTATAAAGTGAATGTTTAAAGGAGGTCTGTTTAACATTTCTATGAATAGGTACTTATCAGATATACATTTAAATAGCACGTATAGGCTCTCGACTCAGGAGATTAATAATAGTGTAAAACTGTAAAGTGTCACAAATTTGAAAAATGGGGTCATCCAATTTTTCAAAGATTAAAATTAGTAGTTTAAGATAAAAAAAAGTGTACAATGGAAAATTAAATTTATTTTTCAACAAAAATTTCCAGTTTTCTAACCTTATATTTTAAAATTATTAGAAATAAGCTTCAATGTTTATTTACAATGTTATTATCTAGTCAACGAATGATCAAAATTCTATTCAATTATTTCCATCTTTTCCCGTTTCTTCACTTGAAGCGGACTAAACTAATAAAGCCCAATAAGAAGATCCAACTATTTTTGGTTGAAAGTTCCTTATTTGCCATTAAAAAGTCTTCTGTTAAATTTTTGGTTTAGAATTCATCTTTTTGGTTAAAAAATTCATTACTTGGTTTAAAATTGAATTATTTTTTTGGAAACTCTTAAATTTTGTTAAAAATTCTTTCTTCTTGATTGAAAATTGGACTGTCTGCTTCTAAATTAAACAATTTGCCACAGGCTGCCACCATTTTCAATATTTATACACATTAAATTACAATTAAATAAACTTTAACAGGCAAATTATAAACAAAACACATAGTGGGGCATTCGCGATACAAAGCACGGTCCTGTGCTTCGTCAAGCTCCACCCATCGAAAGTACTCTCGACCAATTAGGTGTATCGAGAAAGAGACAGTTTCACCCCTCAAATGTTTTCTCTCTCTCAAAAGCCAATTTCAGAGCTTCCCACAGGGTTACCGGTCCATTTCTATATGTCGATGGTTTTGAGCTCCTCTTTGGTACCTTCCCCCAACGTTAGGAGCCGAGAGAGTCCGGTCGTTACCGATCATGCACGAAGCTCAAAAAAGCCGGTTGGCGCGCAATTTAAAAGTCTACATTGAAAGTTTGATAGCATTCGCATAGTTCATACATTAATTTAGAAAAAAAAATATTTTTTTTCTTCAAAATGTTTGTAATTAATGATTTATGCTAATTATATATATTCGTCAAAATTTTAGTAGTGCATGGGCATATTTCAACTGGTTAAAATGCTTATGAATAAATTTCATTGTATTATTAGAACTAATTTACGGACTGAAGAAACAATCAGAGGGCAATGCGATCAAGAACTAATTTTTACATTCTCCTCCTATAATGAGAAGGTAATAGATTTGTGTAAAATTTGACTCCCCCTCCCCCGGTTTTATCGAATGTCCACGTTCTGAGACACTCTGAACCCAAAAAACAGGTTTTTACAAAATTTCTGTCTGTCTGTCTGCCTGTCTGCCTGCATATGTAGATTTTTAGTTTGTTAGCACGATAACTTTCAAAAGAATTAGCCTATTGGATTGAGTTTTGGTATACTCTTCAAGTATTCTGAAATGAAGGTCAAGTTCGTTAGCCAGCCAATATTAATGAAAATCCAAAAAGTGAGCACATTTTGAAAATTTATGAGAACACTTTTTTTTTTTTGAAAATTCTATGGACTGATATTAATAGTACTCAGAAAGGCGAATAAAATATTCACATGACTTTTTTTGATGGAAGAAAAATTACCCGAGTTATAGCATTTACAAAATTCCTAAAAACAAACTAAAATTAACATTTTGAACTAAACAACGCACGATATGAAAAAAAGTCAAGAAAAGAAAAATGTTTCTTTTAAAAAAACCTACAATATTGTTAGGCGACATTTTTTAATTTCCTTGAAAAATCGAAAATTTTAATTTTTATCGCACAAAAAAATAATGAAAAATCAAAAATTCCATTTTGCGATCAAACTATAGTAGATACGAAAAAAGGTGAATGGACAAAAATTGTGCACTAAAAAAGATCTAAAATTATTTTTCAATCACTTTTTCATGGGATGCGTAGTTTTTGTTTCATTTGTAAAAAACTTACTTGAGAATAAAATAAATTAAATTTTTGGACAAACGACACAAACCAAGAAAAAAATTAATAGATACATATCATGTTATAATATTTTGAAATCAAATATCGAGCGCGAAGCGTGAATGTCTGGATGAGAATGTGTTCCTTAAGGTCGATAGAACCTTAAGTAAAGTAGATCTTCTCTTTAACATATTAATAATCACTTCGTATGTAGAGGTTTTGATAATCTTATAATATTCGCAAATAAACTATTTCTTTTCATCTAAGCCGAACACGAAGTGCAAAAAACTAGAGAAACCGAGAGTAAAGCATTTGTTTCGAAATGTTTGTAATTATTGATTTATGCTAATTATATATATTCGTCACAATTTGAGTAGTGTGCATATTGCAACTGGTTAAAATGCTTATAAATGAATTTCATTGTATTTTATGACTAATTTACGGTTTGAAGAAACAATCAGAGGGCAATGCAATCAAGAAATAATGTTTTTAATTTTTATATTTTAACAGTTTGAAAGTGTAGAATAGAATAGAATTTTATTTCTCCATGAACATCCTCATTAGACTTTTACTTATACTACCTTTGTACCTTCTGACTATAATACTTTTACTTTGGCACTTTTTGCCATGCTTCGTAGTTACAAAAATCACATGTTTAGCTCATTCATGCCATTCTCCGCTTATTATTCTTTTACAATAATATATTCTTAAATTGCTTAATATTGCCACTTGATATTCTCCCTTTCATGGACAATATACAGGGTGTTTTTTTTAACTTGAGACAACGAAATATCTCAAAAAATACGTATCCTACGGAAAAAATGTCTTGAATAAAAACTTTTTATTTTCGAGGGGGAAAAAAGATTTGTTAAAATTTACCCCACCCTCACCCCCACAGGAGGCAGGGGCGGGGTAGCTTTGTAATTTCAAATGGCAACCCCAATTTTTTATCACAGATTCAGATTCTCCTTCACGAAATACGTAAGTTTTATTCGGAAAATTTGTTTCGATTCGCGATAGATGACGCTGCAATTGCGAAAAACGAAATTGTTGACACTACTTTTAGCTCTACCCAGGAATAACGACGCGGACGTAGTAGTTGTCCATTCCCTTCGGGGTGCTTAATTTCGCAATTGCAGCGCCATCTATCGCGAATCGAAACAAATTTTCCG
>CAKNXH010051053.1:0-10164 GCA_932178445.1 Andricus quercusramuli | reverse complement strand
ATTTATTTGAAAATTTAACTATTTTGTTGAGAATTTTTTGTTTGTAGAAAATTATTTTGTGTGTATGTGAAAAGTTAGCTATTCCATGTTTGGTTGAAAATTTATCATTTATTATTTAAAAATTCAACCATTTGGTGAAAAATTCATGTATTTTATCGAAAATTCGTCTTTTTGGGTAGAAAATTAATTGTGTTGGTTAAAAATTCATCATCATAATTCGCTTCTTTTTTTGTTGAAACCTAATTTAAAAAAAAATCATTTTGAATTTAAAATTCATCTTTTACGATAAAAAAGTAATCTTTCTTGATTGAGAATTAATCTCTCTTGGCTGAAAATAAGCTTTTTCGTTGAGAATTAAACTATTTGGTTGGAAATGCAACTATCTAAATTTTTTGTGTCGCTATTCGATAAGGATTTTAACTTTTTCGTTGAAAATTCATATTTTCGTTTAAAAATTCAATTATTTATTTGAAAATTTAACTTTTTCACTCGAAATTTGTTTGTTTTTTGTGAAAAAATAATTTTTCTATCTGAAAAATTAACTATTTAATTATTGGTTTGAAACGTATTATTTATACGTTAAAAATCCAACTATTTGGTAGAAAATAATTTTAATTTTATTTGAAAATTTAACTTTTTCACTGGAAATTTGTTTGTTTTTTGTAAAAAATTAATTTTTTTACTTGAAAAGTTAACTGTTTCATTTTGGGTTTAAAATATATCCTTTTAACGTTAAAAATTCAAATAGAAAATTAAATTACACTTTTAGTTTGAAAATTCAAGAATTTGGTAGAAAATTTGACTATTTGGTTAGATTAAACTTTTTTGATAAAAATTCAGATTTTTGGTTCGAAATTAAACAATTTTTCTAAATTTTATTCGTTTGATTGTTAAACCTCAATTGTGTAAACTGAAAATTTAACTATTCTATTTTTGTTTGACAACTTATCCTTTATAAGTTGAAAATTCAACCATTTAGTGGAAAATTCGTTTATTTTGTTGAAAATTCGTCTTTTGGCTTGAAAATTCAACCATTTAGTGGAAAATTTATTTATTTCGTTGAAAATTCGTCTTTTGTCTTGAAAATTCAACCATTTAGTCGAAAATTCATTTATTTCGTTGAAAATTCGTCTTTTGGCTTGAAAATTCGAAAATTTGGTAGAAAATTGGACTTCTTTGTTAAAAATTCATAATTTTTGTTGAAAATTAAACTATTTATCTGAAATTTCACCTATTCCGTTTAATTTTTTGAATTGAAGATTAGTTTTTTATCTGAAAAGTGAACTATTTCATTTTTTGTTGAAATGTATCATTTATAAGTTGAAAATTCAACTCTGATTAATTTATCCTATAATTCGTTCCTTTTATTGTTAAAAAGTAATTTTCTAAACTGCTAACTTAACTATCCAATTTTCGGCTATTTCTTTTAAAAGAAATTTTTCAAAAATAATAATCCTAGCATAAAACTGTAAATTAAAAAAAAATGTTTATAACAATTTTGTAATAAATAATAATCCCAAATAAAAAAATCCAATTTTTTCTAAGCTGCAAGATTGTAAGGGACAGAAATAATTCTGAAGGATCTCGATTTTTTGCAATTCGGTATGGTATGGAATTGACCACTGAAAGAATTTCTCAAACTTCCGGCATTCAGAGTAAAGGTGAGAAAATTCCAGTGAATCCGGGGAAAAAAGGAAGAAGAAAAAGAAGAGGTAAAAAAAGGCAAGAGGCTGAGAAGAGAATGAAAGTGGCGTTTGTAGTTTGTACGCTACGCTAGGCTAGGCGGCTCGGCGGCTAGGGTGACGGCACGGCTACGTTCATTCATAAAACTGGTCTGAAAGCCCCAGCAGGTCTGCGGGTCCCGAACTGGACCGGACTCGACTCGAGTTTATGAATGAATGAATTGCGTAGCCGTAGCCGTATAGTAGTATAGTACTACTACGTCTCGTAGCGACCTCGTAGAAATCTCGACGGGTGTCCTAAGTCCCTACTTCTCCAGTTCTCCTTCGAGGGCCCTTTTCCTTTTCCTTTTTCTCCCAAGGGCCTCATGCATTCTATATACACTTAACACACCGGTCTCACAAACGTGACCCAAACTTCGCACGACTTGTTACTAATCCCACCTGATCCCACCGTTTATACTTTTATTTACTACAAACCGACCTAGTCCTCTCCTCTCCTCTCCTCCCCCCCCCCTCTCCACTCATTCTATGCCTCTCTGGCCTCTCCGCTCCTCCTCTCTTTTTAACAGCCGTTTAAGAAGTTATTTCCACCACTTTACCTTTTCCTTTTCAATTTCAATCTCCACCTTTTTCAGAAAGAATTTTTTTACCAAAAGTACAAATTATTTCAGGGGGCGTCTATTAATTACGTTGGGGAGCTTATACTTTATAGGACTTTATAGGACGGTCGCGCTGGACAAAAAAATTTAAATAGTTGCATTTTTGACAAAAAGTTCGTTTTCAGCCAAATAGTTGAATTTTCAATCGAAAAAATTAATTTTATACCCAAAGAGACGAGTTTTCAACAAAATACATGAATTTTTCACCGGATGGGTAAATTTTTAATTTCTAAATGATAAATTTTCAACACACACACAAATGTTCTAAAAAAAAAACGAATTTTCAACCAAATAGTTAAATTTTCAAATAAAAAGTTTGATTTCGAACAAAAATTATGAATTTTCAACGAAAACGTTAAATTCCTACCGAAATGTCCTATTTTCTACCAAATTCTTGAATTTTCAATTAAAAAATACGAATTTTCTACAATGCAGTTGAATTTTCATCCAAATAGTTGAATTCTCAACTAAGCAAATTTGTTTTCGACCAAAATGTAATAGTTAAATTTGAAGTTGAAAAAAAAAAAATTGTGAACAAAAAACAAACGAATTTTCAACAAAATAGTTGAATTTTCAACTTATGAATGGTTAAAACTTTCAAATAATTAGTTTAGTTTTCAAAGAAAAATTTTAATTCCAACCGAAACGTCCCATTTTCTACCAAATTCTTGAATTTTCAAAACAAAAATGTAAATTAATTTTCTACCAAATAGCTGAATTTTTAACTTATAAAGAAGACATTTCAAACCATAAATAAAATAGTTAACTTTTCAGATACAAAATTAATTGTTTAGAAAAAAACGAATTTCCAGTGATGAAGTTAAATTTTCAACTAATTAGTTGAATTTTTGACCGAGAATATGAATTTTGAACTCAAAAATAAGAATTTTCAACTGAATAGTTAATATTATAACATGAAAAAATGTTGATCCAAAAATGAAATAGTTAAATTTATAATTAGAAAAATTAGTTTATAATGGATTAATATTCAACTGAGAACGGAATAGAATTATAACAATAGAACAGTTAAATTTTTACGTAAATAATTCAATTTTTGACCAAAATTATTAATTTTCAAGGAAAAAGTTAAAATCCTTATCGACTAGCGACACCAAAAATTTAGATAGTTGCATTTCCAAAAAGAAATAGTTTAATTTTCAACGAAAAATTTCATTTTCAGCGAAGAAAGATTAATTGTCAATCAAGAAAGATTACTTTTTTACCGTAAAAGATGAATTTTAAATTCAAAACCAAATAGTTGAATTTTTAAATGAAAAAATTAATTTTCTTCCAAAAATGGAATAGTTAAATTTTCAATTGAAAAAATTAGTTTTCAACCAAAAAACAAACGAATTATCAACCAGTTAAATTTAACTAAAAAAGACAAATTTTTATCTAATTTGGTTGAATCCTCAACCAAAATGATGAATTTTCAACAAAAAGAATAATCTTCAACCGCACATTTTTAACCAAATAGTTGAATTTTCAACTTACAAAGGAAAAAATTTAAACCGAAAATGGAATTGTCAAATTATTAGTTTAAAAAATTGGGTTTTAACCAAAAACAAACGAATCATCAACTTTTCAGCTAAAAAAAAATTTTTTCACAAAAAAAAAACGAATTTCTAATAAAAAGTGAAATTTTCGAATAATGAGTTTAATTTTCAACAAAAAATATGAATTTTCTATAAAACAGTTGAATTTTCTACAAAAGGTTGAATTTTGAAATCAATAATAAAAATTTTCTATTAAAAAGTTGAATTAATAAGTAAAAAAATGTTTATCCAAAAATAGAGTAATTAAATTTTCAGTTAAAAAATTACATTTCGAGGGAAAAAAATATAAACCAATTGAATTTCAATTCTAAAGAAAGAAAAAAATTGAAAAGTTAACTTTCCAGATAAAAAATTAATTTTTAACAAAAAAAGACGAATTTCCAATAGAATAGTTAAATTTTCTCAGCCAAAAATGGAAAAGTTAACTTTTCAGATGAAAAATTAATTTTTAACAGAAAATATAAATTTTCAAGAAAAAGGTTAAATTTCAACCAAATAGTCCAATTTTCAACCAGCAAATAGTTGAACTTTCAACTTAAAGAGGAAATATTTTCAAATACAATAGAATTCCTAAAAATAAAACAAGAATTCAACGATCAAATTTAAAAAATTGTTGAATTTTCAAGCCAAAAAGAGGAATTTTCTACAAAAAAGTTGACTTTTCTACAAAATAGTTGAATTTCGCCTCAAAAATAAGAATTTTCAACTAAATAGTTAAATTGGTAACTACAAAAAAATACGTTTTAAACCAAAAATGGAAAAGTTGAATTTTCAATTTAAAAAATTAGATTTTTCAACAAAAAACAAACAAATTTTCTACAAAATAGTTAAATTAATAAATTTTCAAATGAATAGTTTAATTTTTCACTAAAAATATGAATTTTTATTCAAAAATTTAAAGTCCAAAAGAATAATACAGTTTTTTCCACCAAATTGTTAAATTTTCAAGCCAAACAGGAAACAGCCGAATTTTCTACCCAAATAGGAGAATTAAAAAAAAAATTTAATTATAAACTCATAATAGATTCATTTTCAACCAAAAATGGAATAGTTAACTTTTCACATAAAAAATTAATTTTGAATAAAAAAAAACGAATTTTCAATAAAAAAGTTGAATTTTTAAATAAATAACTTATAAAGTAAGTAACTTATAAAGGATACATTTCGAACCAAAAATTAAATAGTTAACTTTTCAAATACAAAATTAACTTTTTACAAAAACAAACGAATTTCCAATTAAAAAGTTTAATATTCAAATAAATAGTTTAATTTTTAACCAAAAATATGAATTTTTAAAAGAAAATTTCAATTTCATCCGAATAATATAATTTTTTACAAAATTGTTGAATTTTCAAGCCAAAAAGACGAATTTTTTTTACAAAACAGTTGAATTTTCTTCAAAAGGGTTGAATTTTGAACTCAAAAATAAAAATTTTCAACTAAATAGTTGAATTCATAACTAAAAAAACAATGTTGATTCAAAAATGGAATAGTTAAATATTCAATTTAAAAAATTAGATTTCAACAAAAAACAAACGAATTTTCAACTGATTGAATCTAACTAATTTAGTTGAATCCTCAACCAGAATAATGAAATCCTAACAGAAAAGTCTAATTTTCTACCCAAATAACAGAATTTTCAACAAAATATATGAAATATTTCTACCAAATAGTTGAATTTTGAACCTAAAATAGATTTATTTTCAACTAAAAATGGAATAAAATTATAACAATAAAACAGTTAATTTTCCACATGAATGGTTTAATATTTTACTAAAATTATGAATTTTCAACGAAAAAGTTAAAACACTTATCGATTAACGTGACCAAAAATTTAAATAGTTGAATTTTTAACTAACGAAAGTTAGTTTTCAACCAAAATGTACCAGTTAAATTTTCAATAAAAATTTTTTTCAAAATCAGTTTTCAACAAAAAAAGGAACAAATTATGAACCAGTTGAATTTAACTAAACACAATTAATTTTATACCCAAAAAGACAAATTTTTTAATTTTCAGCAAAATAGTTCAATTTTCAAATAAGTAGTTTCATTTTCAAACAAAAATATGAATTTTCAAACAAAAATTTGAATTGCAACCGAATAATCCAGTTTTTGAACCAAATTGTTGAATTTCCAAGCCGAAAAAGCCAAATATTCTAACGAAATAGCAGAATTTTCAAAAAATATTTTAATTTTAAACTCATCATGGATTCGTTTTCAACCAAAAATGGAATAGTTAACTTTTCACACAAAAAATTAATTTTCAACAAAAAAAAAAAGAATTTTCAATAAAACTGTTAAATTTTCAAATAAATAGTTTAATTTTCAACCCAAATTACGAATTTTGAACGAAAAAGTTAAATTCCTATCGAAATGTCCCATTTTCTATGCCAAATTCTTCAATTTTGAATTTTCAAATCGAAAATGTAAATGAATTTTCTACCAAATAGTTGATTTAACTTATAAATGACACATTAAAAAAAATGAAATCGTTAACTTTTCAGATGAAAAATTAATTTTCATTAAAAAAAAACAGTTAAATTTTCAACTGAAACAAAATAAGTTTTCAAATTTTGTCAAATTTTGGTAAAAATTCATTTCGCTTTTGGCAAAATTTGAAAAAAATAAATAAAAATGTATAATTTTTAGTAGAAAATTTATGTATTTTGTTAAAAATTCGTCTTTTTGGTAGAAAATTACTCCTCTGGTTTTAAAATCTAACTATCTTGTTGAAATATCATCTATTACATTTTTTGTTGACAATTAAAAATTAATTGTTTTAACTAACAAATTTAACTAATTGGTTGAAAATTCAACTATTTTGTAGAAAATTCGTATTTTTGGCTCGCAAGTTCAACAATATCGTAGCAAACTCAACTATTTGGTCGAAAGTTAACCTTTTTTGTTGAAAATTCACTTTCTTCAAATGAAAATTGAACTATTTTGTTAGAAAATTTAACTATTTTGTTGAAAATTCATCTTTATATCTTGAAGATTCAAAAATGCTTATTTATTCATTCATGATACCCAAAATTTATAAACAATATAAAATTCAAAAGAATATTCCAAATGCAAACTTTCTGATTTTGAAACTGTCGAATTTTTACAGAGTAATATTTAAAACAAAAAGACGAATTTCAACCAAATAGTTCAATTTTTAATTAAAAAAGATTTTTTAGTCATAAAAGAAAAAAATGTCACCGAAATTATTATTTTACGGGATGAAAAATTTAGAATACAAAATAAAAATTTCGATTAAACATTCATTTTTTAAGTTAATTTCTTTCATTTGTTTTTAAAGTTGAATAAATATATCATTTTCTTAAGGTTCTTGAGGAAATTCCAAATTTTTTTTGAAGCTCCCAGATATGCCGAAAAAGTGTAATATTTTCTTATATTTTCGAAATTGTAAAAATCTTTTGAAATTATAATAATATTTTGAAACTTTTTCAAATTTTGTTTGAAAATTTATTTTTCAAAGTAAGAAGTAATATCAATTTTCCCAGGAAGCTCAACAAAATTATTTATTTTCTTGCAACCTCTCAATCTTCTCAAGAAGCTTTGAAATTTTTTACAAAATTTATTCCATTCATTTTTTTAATTATTATTTTTTTCTAATTTTCAAAAATTTACATTTTGTTTCGAATTTTTCGAAATGTTTTCAAACTTAGAACAACTTTTAAACCTTCTAAATATCTTTTAAAATTCTTCTTGAAATTCTGAAAAATTAGAAAACTTGCCTTCCAATCACGCAGATTCTGTTTTGACAATTTTGGAAATCTTTTGAAATATTGAAGATTTTTTTTCAAATATAATCATAAAATTAGATTTTTGAACTAAAAAGTAGTTTAAATTATCTCATGAATTATGAGAAATATTTTTCATTATCGTGAAACCTTTCGAGATTTTTTCTAAAATTCCGCAATCTTGCTTTGTTGTACTACATTTTTTTTATTCAAATTCTTTATTTCAAACGCTTCAAATTTGAAATCCTCCCATTTTTATTGCTCAAAACACCAGTTCTGTTTGTATGCCTAAAATAAAAAATGGTTAACCCTTGAAAGCTTGAGTGAAGAAATTTGTTACACCTGCTAGAAATGAATTTGATGAGCATGAGCCACCTGTTAGGTACTCGAGGATCTTTGAAAATGTCTATTTAAGGTCTAAGTATTTAAGAGGCTTGGCCAGGAAATTTAGTGCCCCACCCAACCATCATAAAACATAAGTTGCAGGTTCTATTTTATTTCGAAATGACTCTCATTGTAACTCGAGTTAATCCCAGAATCATCCTGAGTGGTACCTGCCTAACGGTTTATTGGTACTCGAGATTATACAGCACCACTCAAGAATCCCTCCTATTCGAGCCTCCACTCAGGAATCGGAAATTCAAAATCCAGCACTTTACTTTTATACTTTTTCCATTTTCCATTTTCCATTTTCCATTTTCCATTATAGGACTACACAGTCACTACAGACAGGAGGATTGCAACCTTCCTTGATGAATAAGTTTTATTTGAAATTTGAAAGAGGGTCCATAGGGCAACCTGTTGGGGTACCAGGGCTGCTCGGCTGAGGCTAAAGCCAAAAAGGTAATCTCGAAAATTTGGAAAAAGTTTGCGCAGGCACGTACTGGCAATAAATAAGGCAATAGCGACCTGCAGTAGTCATCAGCAGCAGGGGCAGCTTTACAGGTTTCCAGATTTGAGATTTGAGATTTCAGGTGTCTTGAGCTTCAGGTGCCACTTGGTTCCCAGATACTTCGGCCTCACTCGACAGGTATTGATATTGTCATGTTAATGTGGAATTGTGGGTATCTTATAAATGGGTGAACTTCCATTCATGTCGGCACGTTTTCCTCACACCTCACAGAAAATCAGAAATCACGGAACTTTACGGTCTTGGACGAATTCGACTTCTACTGTTACTGTCAGGAGTGTACTGTATTATTTGGATTTTCGACATTGGACTCGAACATTTTTTCAAAGAATATAAACCGTCTCGAGAGTACTAGGCTCATTTTCAAAATTACATTCAAGCTTTACATTTGCAGGAATTTACACTTCTTTCGAGTAGCGGTTACACCTTTTACTGACAGTTATTTTTATTCACATTTTCCTTACATTAAATATTGCGCTTATTATCCTTCATTTAGAAAAAAAACTCGGTTCATTTTCCAACATTTTGTTATGGATTTTAAATAAAATCCATCCATCATTATCCTTTCATTGAAAAGCGCATGGCGCCATTTTCGATTATTTCTCGATCGATCTCGAAATATCTCTTATTTATAATTGGTTGAAATTATCCTTCTATTTCGTGTTTTGAAAAAGAAAGATAACAAACTTCAAGACTTTAGATTTCTTTCGTCGTTGTTATGGTGATTTTCTTATGTTTTTCAAACAAACTGTCCTTTTTTCCATCCATTCCATTTTTTTGCATTTATTAAAAAACGCATGGCGCCATTTTCGATTAATTCTCGAACCATCTCGAAATTACTCGAAACAATATGAAACTATTAATTGTTGTCGGGAAACCTGTATTTATGATTGGATGAAGCTTTAATCTTTTTGCCATTTAAAAAAAGAGTCTGCAAACTTTAGGTTTATGCGAAATCTAAGGTTATCTAAATAATATATATTCAATAATAATAATCAACATATTTTTGAAGATATAGAAAGAGAAGATGCTTTTTAAGAATTTTAAAAGGTTTGAAGATAATGAAAAAATTGCTTAACATTCCTGGGAAAATTTTAACTGATATTTATTTTTAAAATAATTTTTAACAGAAAATTGACAAAGATTTCAAAAGATTTTTAATAATTTTATAAAATTTCGAAATAGAATGGGAAAGATTTTTAGGCAAAATCTTGCAATTAGCAGGATTACCAAGATTTATAAATAATGCGAATAAGTTTAAGACATTTCGAAATTTTTAAAATATTCAAAATTAATTTAAAAGTTGAAAATATTCCCAAACTTTTAAAAAATGTACATTTTTGCATATTTGGAAAAAAAAATTTTGATGGTCCTTAAGGATTTTGAAAGGATTCATGATGATAAAAAAAAATTCTTAGAATCCATGGGAAAATTTGAACTAATTTTTCATTCTGAAAAATTGATTCTAAGAGAATATTTAAGAACATTTCAAAAGTTGACAAAAGATTTGAAAATATTACAAAAGATTTCTAAAATCTTCATAAAAGATTCTGGAAAACTTTAGAGCAATTTTTGTAATTTTTCAGAATTTTCAGAAATTTGTTTGAAAAA
>CAKNXH010051052.1:0-14355 GCA_932178445.1 Andricus quercusramuli | reverse complement strand
ATGTTTGTTAACTTGCCTGTTCAGAAAAAACCTAAACTTTTTAGCACTGAACGTTAAAAATTTAAAAATTTCCGAAGAAACCGCAACTATCTAGAATTAATAAAGAAGTAGACAGTTGACTACAATAATAATTTGGTTAAATAATTATTTTTACTGAGTTTAATTAATTATAAGCTTATTCGATGTGAAAAGTAGATAAATAGTTTAAAATGTCAGAAAAAAACGAAAATTTCTAGCATTATTGAAATTAAATATGTGTTATTAAGAATAATAATAAATTGCTTAAAAAATTAATTAAATTTACATTAATGAAATAGTTACCTGAGTTTAATTAAAAATTGGACAACAAGTTTCCACTTTGTTTGTATTAATAATTATAGGGTGCTCATTTCACAAGCATAATTTGCTTCCCGTTAGCAAATGTATTTGCTTCTTCACAGAGGAAGCATTAGTGATTTTTTTCAATAATAGACTATCCAAAGTCTTTATTTTGATCAATTTAAAAATATAAATTTACAAAAGTACAAAATTATAAAATAATACAAAAAAAATTTGTAAACACAAAAACCAATTACACGGAAAAAATTAGTTGTTGAAATTTTGAATGACTGAGTCAACCACTCTAGGATAGGAATAATCGTATGTCATAAATTGGAAGAATCGTCCTACAAACCTTGATTGATACATGTTTAAAAATTAGAAAGAGTTGTCGAAAGTACAAAATAATTTCAATGAAAATGTGACGACCAGAGAAATAGAGTTCTTGAAACACTGATACACAAATGCTTCGAAGCCAGTCAATGAAACTTTCGATGAATCCTAACGAGTTTTTAGAAAACAGTATAGCCAAGTAAAAAAAATATATATTTCGCGGTTATATTAAATGCATTGCTATTCACATAGACTCACGCTTAAGTTATATTTATTTTTACAGATACACACGAACTTATGAAAAATCGAAAGAAATGTTTCATCATACCTCCATCGAAATTTCGACTTTCGACGCTTGTGGAGCGGGTCGAAAATCGAATTTTCAACCCTAGGGAAGAAAGTGACAGATAAATGCCATTGGCATTGATCTGTCACTTTCTTCCCTAGGGTTGAAAATTCGATTGTCGACCAGCTCCACAGTCATCTCAAGTCGACTTTTCGATTATCGATATGATGAAAAATTGTATATGCATGACTCGGGCCGAGGCAACGATTTCACTCGTGAAATCGTTGCCTTTCGACCCTCGTCACGCAATATACTATTTCGGCGGGATTCGAACTACCTAACGCCTATCGAACGCAACTTATCCCTAACAACTAGACCCCACGGCTAACTTGACACATTGAATATTTTGTACAAATCCCAGTTAAGAGCCAAATTTAAATCCACGCTCATTTGTTCATTGCCGGTGACCGCGACTCCATTCAGACTTACCCATATACCACTTCACCTGAGTGTCACTTATAAGTGACGTATACGTGTTAATACAAGCATCCAATGTGACTGTACATTGTGAATATATGGATATCTAGAAGACAGTCAACTAATTCTTCGACAACTTATAAATCAGTTATTCGTTTCTGTGCTAGAGTTTTTGTATTCCAAATCTTGTGGAATCTGGAGGACTTTTTATGAAAAATTGAATGCTTGTCTAGAACTTTGTCAAAATCTGCTGAATACAAATTCGAAAACTGATGTTCCTAGATTGTCTTTCAATAATTCGATGACTTTTTTCACTTTTTCGATGAAGTCTGGGGTTCTTTAGTCAAAATTATACGAGATTCTAAACAAAAAGTGGCCTATCCTAAAATGGTTGACTATTCAATTAAAGTTTCGACAACTTATTTTTTCCGTCTAGAGAAATCAAATTTTGTATTCGAAATGAAAATTTTTCGAGCTGGAAAAAGGAAGGGAAAAGTTCTGTCGCACCCTATCCCTTTCCCAGCCTTATGATTTCCTCACAAACATTGTCAGAATTATTCTATTTGGAAATTTATGATCAAAAAGTATTTTCTATTCATGCGTCAATTTTGAATTATGTCGATGAAAACATTTTTTCTGTTTGAAACGAATGTTTCAAATATTATAACTGGCCATAACTTCCTTACCATTTAATATAAAATATATTAATATTATATGTCAATCTACCGTAAGTAAAATTTACTCAAAAATACTTATCCGCAATGTAATGAAAATTACATAAAAAAGATATGGGAAGTCCAAGGTGGATTGAAAAAACTTCGAAAGAAGGAAAGAAAGTTTTTTGTGCGTTTGTTGACCTAGAAAAAGCATTTGACAAGGCTGATAGAAGTAAAATTTGGGAAGTCCTTAAAGAATATGCAGTAAATGGAGGGCTCTTAAAACCAATAAAAACAATATATAGATACAGGTAGTAAAGCGAGTGTAAGGGTAAATGGAAAACTGAGTGACTGGTTCGATATTATGCACGGCGTGAAACAAGGATGCGTTATGTCCTCATGGCTACTTATCATATTCATGGATAAGTGTCTAAGAACTGCCCTCTTCGACGAAGAAGGTGTAGATCTCGAAATAGTGAAGGTGCGTGGGTTAGCTTTCGCAGATGACAAGATTGTTATGACAGAATCAATCGTGGACTTGCAAAGAATGTTTAACAAACTAAATGCAAGCACGAAGAACATGGGCCACAACATTAACGTAAATAAAACAAAAATCATGGTGTTTAAAGGAAAAGGTGAAAAAAAAGTGCAACATTGTCCTAAATGATGAGGAATTAGAACAAGTTGATAAGCACATATATCTAGGTAGCCTATTCACTAGTGACGGGAAGATAGATGGGGAGCTAGATGGGCCCATAAACGAGGGTCAGAAGGTTATCGGTAGAGCAGGATCCATTCTCAGAAGTAAAAATATAACAAAAAAGCTAAAATGACAATACATAATTCTATATTTGTACCGACTGTGTTATACGGTAGCGAGACATGGACCTGTTAAGAAAAGGATAAGAGTAAAGTTAACGCAATTGACGTGAAACCTCTGTGCACAATTTTCGGGAAAACACTGATGGACAAAGTGAGAGACGAAATAATTCTCAAAGAATGTGGTGCAAAAGAGACAATAGTTGACACATGGGAAAAAAATCAGTTAAGATGGTTCGGACATCTTGAAAGAATGAAAGATGAACGTCTAACAAAACAAGTGTATAAAGTAAATGGCCGTCTACTCAGAGGCAGACGGCGGAAAGAATGGTTAGAATATGTGTGAATGAGACCTTAATCCGAAAAGACATAAAAAGCCATAGAAACAGGAGAGCTTGCATGAAAAATGCATGGACGTGAAGGAAGCCAGAGAAGTATGCGAATGTGAGTAAAGTGAATGACGCCTGAAACAAGAGACCTTGGATACTAATGGTCCCGAGTGGGGAAACTCACATAACGACCTTGTCAAGCTCTTCACTTGGGGTGATTGCTGGAGAGATTGATCAGCAACCTGGGTCGGAGCAGCGTTGCTCAACGAACGTGTTATTTAAATTAATAACACGAAAATTCTAGATCAATCTAAAAAATCTATGCCATCCTTCCCAACACTAAGATTTTCCAACCGAGCAAGTCACGCCTAGCCCGAAAGGGAAATGGCTTAATGGTATTAATATAATCGGTTCTTTTCGAACCGAAGAATCTTTTATATTTTTGTATCAACTTTGAATTATGTTAATGAAAAAAACGATTTTTCAAATATCATGCATTACCATAGCTTCCTTACTGTTTAATAAAATGTTTTAAAATTGTAAGTCAATCAATTCGTCTCGAATCAACACATCTTTTTTATTCTCGCATCAACTTTAAATTATGAGAATTTAAACATTTTTACTATAAGAAACGTTTCAAGATATTAGTCTGAATTTCATCAATTTATCTGCAACCGTTTTGAAGTTATCGTGTTCACAAAAAAGTGTGACATCCACACACATATGCACACACCCACGCATCCACGTCGCATAGATCCACACACACACATCCGGAAAATTGCTTAGAACATTGGATTAGACATTTTTAAACTGATGAAAGCTTAATTGAACGAATTTCAAAGTTTTGGAAAATGTTACCATTACAAAGCTTCATCTGTGAGGAAGCTAAAGTCGAAATTTTTGGAAGAAAATGCAATTTGCTAGCATTATTCGAAGAGAATATTATGATCAATAATAATAATTAGTTTGAACAGCTATCTTTGTTAACATTAATTAAGTATTACCTCAATGTATTTGAAATAGAATATTTCTGAAAAAACGTCGCCTTTCCAACTCTGTTCTAAGAGAAAACTATGGTAAAAGCACTGATAATTTTTTTAACAATCTATATAAACATATAATTACACTGGTCAACATTTGATACAAGAATTATCACCGGACTTCATTAGGGTATACTAGGGTTTTTGGGGTCGCTGATTTTGAATCCGAGGTCGGTTAACCTCTATCACGTCAGGTTCAAGGTCACGCCAAGGTCATACTGATATGAAAGTGTTAGAAAAATGTGAGAAAAATCCTATATAGGTTTTTGGGGTCACCGAGTTCGAATATGGGGTTTGCTTAACCCTGCGAGGTCGCCCAGAGGTCATTTCGAGGTCACGCCAAGGTCATTTTGAGATGAAAGTATAAGAAAAATATGAGAAAAATCCTATATAGCTTTTTGGAGTCGCTGAGTCCAAATATGGGGTTCGATGAACCCTGTAAGGTCACCCAGAGGTCATTTTAAGGTCACGTCAAGGTAATACTGAGAAGGAAGTGGCTTAAAAATTTGCGCGAAATCCTATATAGGTTTTGGGGGTCGCCGAGTCCAAATGTGGGGTTCGCTTAACCCGTTGAGGTTACCCAGAGGTCATTTCAAGGTCAGTTCAAGGTCATACTGGGACAAAAGTGTTAGAAAAATGTGAGAAAAATCCTACATAAGTTTTGGGGGTGGCCGAGTTTAAATCTGGGGTTCGCTCGACCCCGTGAGGTCACCCAGAGGTCATTTCAAGGTCACGTCAAGGTCATACTGAGAAGAAAGTGCTAGAAAAATGTGAGAAAAGTTCGGTATTGGTTTTGGGGGTCGCCGAGTCTGAATCTGGGGTTCGCTTCACCCGGTGAGGTCACCCAGAGGTCATTTTAAGGTCACGTCAAGGTCATACTAAGAATAATGTGTTAGAAAAATGTGAAAGAAATCATATATAGGTTTTGAGCATCGCTGAGTCCGAATCTGGGGTTCGCTCAACCCTGTGAGGACACCCAGAGGTGATTTCAAGGTCGCGTCAAGGTCACACAAAGACGAATGTGTTAGAAGAATCTGAAAAAATTATAATGATTTTCGATTCAAGCCAACCTCAAAAGGAGCTCAGTGAAACCTTGGGCCAAAAGACATCACAAAGTGATCTTTCAGCATGATACCGCTTAGGTACATTTTTCTACGTGGATAGTGACATGGTAAATTGCCCACCTGTCGATCACGGTGTAAGTACGAAGAGAACAGTAAGGCGTGCATGACAAAGTTGTGTAGTTTCGATACCTCACCAATGTTTCGGGCATCTATGCTCTCTATCTTAAATGTTTTCTTTATCAAAAACAGTCATTTGATACAAGAATTATCACTGGACTTGATTATGGTATACAAGGGTTTTTGGTGTCGCTGATTTTGAATTCGAGGTCGGTTAACCTCTATAACATCAGGTTCAAGTTCACGATAAGGTCATACTGAGATGAAAGTGTTAGCAAAATGTGAGAAAAATCCTATTTAGGTTTCAGGGGTGGCCGAGTTCGAATTTGGGGTTCGCTTGACTCCGTGAGGTCACGTCAAGGTCATACTGAGAAGGAAGTGTTAGAAAAATTTGCGCGAAATCCTTTATAGGTTTTGGGGGTCGCCGAGTCCGAATCTGTGGTTCGCTTAACCCGTTGAGGTTACCCAGAGGTCATTTCAAGGTCAGGTCAAGGTCATACTGAGACAAAAGTGTTAGAAAAATGTGAGAAAAATCATATATACGTTTTGGGTGTCGCTGAGTCCGAATCTGGGGTTCGCTCAACCCTGTGAGGTCACCCAGAGGTCATTTCAAGGTCACGTCAAGTTAATACTGGAACGAAACTGTTAATAGAGAACAAAAAAAAACATGAAGATTTTGGAGTTTAAATCTTCGGTTTTTTTTTTTGTTAAAATTTTATGTTAGTGCAAACAGTGAAGAAAAATTAACCAAGATGGACTTAGTAATTTATGCCGAGACTTAGGACTTTCAAAAGATCAATCTGAACTATTAGCGTCCAGACTGGAAGAGAAAAATTGCTTAGCTACAAGTACACTTATAACTCACTATCGTTCGAGAGAATGTCCATTTAGAAAATTTTTCTCAGAAATGAATAATTTAGTTCATTGCAATATAATTGAAGGCTCAGTTAAAGAATACAAAATTCAATATTTGGCTAGTGATTCTGTTATATTGGCTGAAGAATATCACAATTTTGAGTTATGATTACAAAAATTAAAATACGTCAAACATAAGTGGCAAGTTTGTGGCGATTTGAAGGTATTTACCATTATTCTAGGGCAACAATTTGGATATGTGGCATATCCATGTTCTATCTGTGAATGGAATAGTCGGGCTCGAAATGAGCATTACGTGAGAAAAGTCTGGTCATTGAGACAGAACCTGATTCCAGGCGATAAAAATATTATAAAACAGAGCTTGATACCAACGAATAAAGTTCTACTTCCACCTTTGCACATTAAATTAGGTCTAGCAAAACAATTCGTAAAAGCAATGGGTAAAAATCAAAGTGACGCTTTTGTGTATATCTTTGAAATATTACCCTACCTTTCTGAAGCTAAGATAAAAGAAGGCGTCTTTAATGGACCACAGATAAGAGAACTATAAAAAATGAAGAATTTGAGAGACCTTGACGCGACCTTGAAACCACCTTTGGGTGTCCTCACAGGGTTGAGCGAACCCCAGATTCGGACTCAGCGATACTCAAAACCTAAATATGATTTCTCTCACATTTTTCTAACACATTCTTCTCGGTACGACCTTGACGTGACCTCAAAATGACCTCTATTTGACCTCACAGGGTTAAGCAAACCCCAGATTCAGACTCGGCGACCCCCAAAAACCTATACAGGATTTTTCTCACATTTTTCTAGCACTTTCTTCTCAGTATGACCTTGACGTGGCCTTGAAATGACCTCTAGGTGACCTCACAGGGTTGAGCGAACCCGATATTCAAACTCGGCAAACCTCAAAACCTATATAGAATATTTCTCATATTTTTCTAACACTTTCGTCTCAGTATGACCTTCCTGTGACCTTGAAAACACCTCTGGGTGACCTCACAGGGTTCATTGAACCCCATATTTGGACTCGGCGACCCCAAAAACCTATATAGGATTTTTCTTAAATTTTTCTTATACTTTCATCTCAGTATGACCTTGGCGTGACCTCGAAATGACCTCTGGGTGACCTCGAAGGGTTAAGCGAACCCCATATTCGGACTCAGCGACCCCAAAAACCTATATAGGATTTTTCTCACATTTTTCTAACACTTTCATATCAGTATGACATTGGCGTGACCTTGAACCTGCCGTGATAGAGGTTAACCGACCTCGGATTCAAAATCAGCGACCCCAAAATCCCTAGCATACCCTAATGAAGTCCGGTGATAATTCTTGTATCAAATGTTGACCAGTGTTATCTGTATAAAGACGCATTTCATGTATTGGAATCAGTTTGCATTAAGAAAATGTTGATTTTCAACTTGATTCCTGTAATATTTACGATTCTGAATAAAATGCACAAAAACGTCTTTTTTATGGGAAATACGTGTTAAACTTCATGACGCTTGCGCCACCTCTAAATATCATTTCTCAAAAAATATGGATTAATTTGTGTGTGGAATCGATCAAATTTCCAGGCTATATGCATGAAAATTCGGAACAAAAATTTGGACCACCCTAGAGAGCATACTTATTACAATTGGGGAAATTCAATGAGTAAGTGTACAGAAGAGGAAGTAAAAAAAATGGAACGTAGGTACTCATATTAATGATAAAAATTCAGAAAAAAAGGTTCTTAGTTCTGTAGTAAAATAAATTTAATAATGTGAAAAGAGGGATAATGTGAAGGGCTTCTTATATTAAAATTCTTGTCAATAATTTTTTATTTCTGGTTTTGAAAATTTTCAAATGTTTTTAGGAAATGTACAGCAGAGCCGTCCTCTGCAAGAGCAAATCAAGCTGATTACATTTTTGTTGCAGGAAGCGGCGTTTCAGTTTTTCTGACCTCTAAAATGCATTTTCTCATATAGTTCTTTGACTTTTTTTCACATTTACATTTTTAGTGAATTACAGTAAACAAATATCATTGGTATGTTTTTTTAATTTATCACGAAGAATTCTGGGCAACCTCGCAGTCTGCACTTTCCTTTGATTTTATCGAGGACCTGACTGCACGGAAAAAATTTGTACTTGAGAAATTACTGAACTAGTCACGTTGTGGCGGATATGAGAAAAATTCAGTGAATTAACAATAACTGTTCTGTAAATCATTTCGAACTGTTGTGTCATAATTACAGAACTGACAATAAGTACTAAAAATCGGTGCCGTAAAAGTTCAAAATGATTATTACGAATAAGTTGAAGAGAAACTACATCTGTGCTGTGAAAACCACGGTTCTCGGTCGCTTAAAATTACAGAACTCTACTGTGTTTTGGAATACACGGACGTGGCGGCGCTCTACACATGTGTGTATCGCAAACACAGTTGCGATATGACAGTACAGTTGCATCAGTGTGTGTCAGTGATGTGTGTCCCGGCATCGCATCAGTGACATTCACGGAGAAAAATGGAAGTGAAAAATTGGGTCTTTAGTGCTGGTAGTCGAGGTATGCATTACTGAACTGGCGTTGTAAAAAAAATTCAAGATTGAAAATCTGTTATTGATTCAATTGTAATCGTGGTATTAACTCCTTCAGGAAACTAAAGAGATTACAGCTTGTCGACGGTCTGACTCCCCTAGCGCACTGCACGGAGTCCAGTCCAGAATAGGAATCGTTCCTATACTCGCAACAGTAAAGAATGATCGGCCAAAAAGGATTTACAAGGCCACCGAGTGGCGGTTGTTGACGGGTCGATATAGTCACTTTTCATTTTATAAACTTACACTTATTCATATATTATACACACACATATTCAATAAGTTTTGAACACTGAATTATGATATTTGCTGAAACAGAAAAAGTTGAGTTAGATGAAAAACGTAGTTGCCGAGAATTGAACCCGGGTTTCCAAGACAGCAATCAGCTTCTCTCTGCAATCTGGTATTCTGGATGCTAAAGTAAGAGGCACAAAACGTCCTTATGGTATAATGCGAGCAAGCTCCGATTCGGTGCTGCACTTACGTTATTGAGTGCGGGGCATCCAGGAATGGTTACTGAACTGTTCAGGACTCAGTCCGGTTCCAATAGAACATTATAAACTATACATCGATTAAGACTTCGTCCTACCGACAACTGATACACGATATATAGTTTTCCATTATTGATTCTAGAAAGTATAGTAATTTATGCTTTCTATTCTTTATTGAGAAAACGCAATTTTTTAGAGAGACTCGTTTTTTAATTGTGCAAAGGTTGAAGCACTTGATTTGTAAGTGGTAACGTACGAAGTGTACACAATAACTTTAAAGTATTAAAAGATAAGGTTCTATTCAAGAGAGATACAAATTTTGAATGATTAGTGTGTAGTTTCACAATCTTTCCCGTGTCTTTTGCATCTATTCCTGAAATTTTGTAATCATTAAACAATTTGTGTACTGAATATGCAACTCTTCAACCTCCTTTTTCTCCGTGTTCAATAAAGAATCACTAATCAAAATTACAAAAACAAAAAATCAATGGAATCACCATGTACATTTCGCATTGGTCCCAGTTTTTTTATATCTTCAAATAATTACTTTGAAAATTGGTCAACAATTATTGCTAACATGAGGTTTGAAAATGTTGTACGACTTTTTTAATGAAGTTAACCCTCGTTATTCAACACGGCGTTATATCTGAATTCAAAATATTTTTAAATTTAATTTTCTTGGCAAAAAATCTCGTTAATTGAAAATTTACTGAGAAAAGTGCTTCATTCATGAGTTCTGTAAATTAGGTGACTTCCTAAAAGCAAAAATGTATAATAGTTCGTTATTTTGACATCGTCGAAGCTTGAAAATGCTTGAACGCTTTAAATGATTTATTTAAATTGTTCTCAACCTTTAATGCACAAAATAAACAATTTCACTGATATAATAAAAATGAAATTATCGCATAGTAGATAAAGTCTTAATTTTGTCAGTAATGCATAGAAGTGGTTTTGTAAGGAGTAGACTTATACAATTTCAGTAAAATGTACATACAATTGAAAGGATTATTAGATCAGGAACTGTTTTAATATTTAGAAAACCTTTATACACGGAGATAAATGCGGATTTAGGAACAAGCTTTGAAAACTAAACATTTTAAAGTGAATCTCAAAAATCTTGGATCGTGTTCAGAAATTCAGGACTGAGAACTGTAATTTAGGAATCGGGATCCACGATGAATATTTCGAGCCTCTTTCCCGACTGAGTCGGGACTGATTCCTAAACTGTAGGCAGCCACTGTAGGCTACCAGTGTACGCGACACTCTCTTTCTCCCTACCGGAAAACCCGACGTCGGATCCTACGTCGGATCCTAATAGTTTCCTGATGCATAACATTGTACATTTCAGTTTAGTCACATTTATTGATTAAAATAGTTCGAAAAATAGAATACAAATAATAATCAGTATATATTACATATAGTTGAAGTAGACGTATGCAATGTAAAACATTTCCATAATAATACAACATTCTTAGTTGAACGTGATTCTTGTTAGTACATTTTTTCGTACAATAGAAGTTACATGGGTTAATAATACACCACTAATCTCATGATAAATAATATCAATATAATAGTCATTGAATTTCGATGATAAATGTTCATACATTAGATTTTTAAACTCGTCACACTTTTCGTGGTTTATTAACTCAAAAATAAAATTCTCAGATGGTTCGACTATTTTCATAGAAATACAATGTTCGGTTAATAATTCTACAATTCGTTACATACAATCCTCTACCAAAATACGTAAAGCTTGAAGCATTCCAAAATATTCATTCGCACAAAACATAATATTTTTCAAACCAATAAAGCTAGCTTTTTTCATAGCCACTGCAGGTACAAAAAATTTTTATTTCTTGTTTTTACAAGAATTTTCACCATCCTCACAATCATCCTCGGGAACAGGTGTTTTGTCCAAAAGAATAGTCTTTTCACCGTAGGACGTCGTGAACTTCACTATGTAGTCATTAATCTCGAGTGGTTCCAGCTCTGACATTGAATAGCCCTCAGATTCAAAGTAGGTGCTTATGAATTTAAATTGCTGTTGGAATTTGGACCATGTTGCTTCCCCAAATGTGATTCCTTGTAGCTTGTTAGACATAATTTTCACAATAGGTTGAAAACTGCCATCCGACTGCACTTCAAGACCAACAATAGCGTTTTTACTGCATGAGTTATTGAGTGCGTAAAGTGTGGTTAAAATGAGATGTTTGTTTGTCTTGCGTGATGCATCCACTTCCGGCATGTGAACTCTTTTTTTAGTAGCAGCAGTAGAATTAGTAACAGTGGAAGAGGAAATTTCAGCTCCCTTTTCAACACCAGTCATAGTTTTCGACATTGTAGGTACTGTTTCAAAGATACAGAGAAACTGATTCTTAGCTGACTACTCAGAGATCTTAAGTACAAGGGAATAGGGACATTATGGGGTGGGAGGAATACAAGTATAGACACGATTCTTGAGCGATGTTTGAATATCATTAGTTCAAAATAAAAATAGTGGAGATTAGAATCTCAAATCAGAATAATGCTTTTAATTTTATTCTTCAAACCACAGTGACACTTTCGTAACGAAATCCAAATCATGAATAATGACACAGTGGGTGAAGAAGAAGGCTATTCACAGGTTTTAAGGTCTAAAGATCAGTCGAAATGATTTTCCAATAGAAAAGTCGTGGAGGCGTTATGGTAATGGGCCCATTCCAGGATGGACATTAGATTTGAGTATATGCCCAGCAGACACTGTTATAGAACTGTGATGTAACAGTTCTAGAACAGAAAAGAACAGGTTCTGTAACATACTTAGAACATACTTAGACCATGGTCTGAGTAATGTCGTCCCCAAATGAATGTAGCTGTTCTATAATGCTGTTACAGAACCATGTTCTGTCAGGGATCTGTAACAATTCTGGAACAGCGTTATATGTAAAAAAATATATTTAGAACAATTTAGGAACAGTGTTACAAAATAACCATGTTCTGTAATAGTGCCGTAACACATATGTAACAGTGTTACGATGTAAATTTGTTCTGTAATCGTTCTGTAACAATTCTGGAACAGCGTTATAAGTGAAAATGTATTTTTAGAACAATTCAGGAACAGGGTTACAAAAGAACATTTTTCTGTTATAGTGACGTAACACATATGTAACAGTGTTACAATGTAAATTTGTTCTGTAATCGTTCTGTAACAATTTCATAACAGTGTTACAAGGTTATGTAAAAAAAATGTTTCTTGTATTATTGCTGCACTTTGTTTATATTTTAAATAACACAATTTCACGCACGGTCCTCTATACATATAATCGCACGCTTAAACCCGTTGAAAAATCGCCCTCGTTGGGGATTCGAACCCTACCTAAACTACCTAAATCAAATGTACCTAGCCGATGCCTTAGCCAATTGCGCTATCGAACCGCTTGAACGTTCATGACAAAATCTCGGCCATGGTTTTTCGCTGAATAAGCCAGGGTAATCTCAGGAATATATTCATTATTTTTTTTATTTCAGACATTGTCCCCTACTGTCGGCGTATTCTTACCCAGTTCAAGTAACTGACTGCGCCCGACCGCACAGTGGGATGAAATCAAAAAACGAGGTTCAAAATAACTTGTAGCTGTCAATTCTTGACCGATTTTGAATTTTTTTTAAAGAAAAATTCAGCATTAACTTTTGAAGAGATTTATGTGGCCTGATTTTTGAATTTTTGTTTGTTTAAGCTTTTATATGTTAATGCTAAGAGTGAATAAAAAGTCGATTTTTTGTTTTTTTTGTTTATCTTCGTTAAAAAACGTTTTCTTTTACCAGCATTTGCAGACTATAGGCACGGGCGTAGTTGAAAGCAAAAAAAATTATGACATTGTGAAGTTAATCGTTATAAACAAATTAACTTAAAAAATAGTCTACACTATGGATTCTTCGTTTGCAAAGTACATTTTTGCGTTAAAATTACTTGCTTTCATCGAAAAAATAATACCCAATCATAAAAATTTGGCATCCGATATATATTTTTCATTAATTTTATAAGCAAATTTTATAAACAAATGCCTAGTGTGGACAATTAAAGGCAGAAAGAAATCTTTTTTCCCCCTAATTCTTCTCAAATTATATCGCCACTTATGTTTGATGATGGACAATTATCAATCAATATTTTTATTAATTTTATAAACAAATGCCTATTGTGGACATTTAAAGGAAGAAAGAAGTTGGTTTTTCTCTTAGTTTTCCTCAAATTATATCGCCAGTGATATCTGATGATGAAAACTTATCATCCGATATTTTTTATCAATTTTATAAACAAATTATATAAACAAATTCCCACTGTGTACATTTTAAGGCAGAAAGAAATCGGTTTTTCTTCTAATTCTCCTCAAATTAGGTCGTCAGTGACGTTTAATTTTGGACAATTATCTTCCAATACCTTTTATTGATTTTATAAACAAATTATATGAACAAATGCCTAGTGTGGACATTTAAAGGCAGAAAGTAATCGTTTTTTCTCCTAATTTTCTTCAAATTATATCGCCAGTGATATTTAATGACGGAAAATTATCATCCGATATTTTGTTATAATTTTATAAACAATTTATATAAATTTTTAAACGTGATAAACAAAAAAAACGAATAAATCGACTTTTTCTTCACTCTTTGCATTAACATGAAAGTTTGAACAAAAAAAAAAATTCGAAAATCAGGCCACATAACTCTCTTCAGAATTTAATGCTGAATTTTTCGAAGAAAAAAAATCCAAAATCGGTTAAGAATTGCCAGCTACAAGTTATTTTGAACCTCGTTTTTTGATTTCATCCCACTGTGGGCCGTCGGCACAACTCTGATCTAAGATCGTTACAGAACAGTGTGTCCTTTATATTCCGTTCATAACAGAATTCCGGAACTGTTACGTATCCTTACAGTAACACTGTTACAGAACAATGTGACCTTCATGTTCCTTTCTTGGAACACGTGTG